>SNQN01012076.1:0-17045 GCA_008642245.1 Bassia scoparia
TGATTTCTCATGAGATAATATTTGTGCCACATGTTGTTCTAACTAGTCACATGATTTGCAGGCTCATATTGACACCAGTGATTGCTCGAACTTTGGTTGAAGGCATGTACAGTACAAGACTACAATTGTATAGTGTTTTTCTGCTTTTCTTTTAGTTTGTGTGACGTCAAATTTGTAAATTGACCCTACGTAAAACTGTGTTCAGTTCTTACTCACCCCTTTATCTGCAATAAGATAGTATTAGATGTTTGTTAAGTTAACACCAACTCACCTCGAAGCAGCAAAAAACAAACTATTGCACAATAAAATGCTGTTACCCTCTAATAGCGTTAGCTCTTACAAGTGCTCATCTAAACCCTTTGACTCATTGTTTTTTCCCCATAGTGTCCCTCAAAACATCATAAAGTTGAGCCACACTTGTAAAATTAGTGTGAATGAGTTGATAATGCTAGGTGAATAATGAATAATGAAGGAAGTTGAGAGAAACTAATGATTATGTTCAGATATGACCAAAACTATTTTCCATGAAAATCATTGTGCATTGTTCACCCAACCAAACATACCCTAAATTAGGTTTTTAATATAGCCATTTGATTATCTCCTCCCCAAAACACAGACACACACTAAGGGAACGAGGAGTCAATAGCTTAAGATCAATCAAGTCCTAATTGTCAAGGCAGAAGGAAGAACATGTCAGCTGAGAAATGCAAATCGCTAACTTATAAAACTTAACACCCACATAACAGGGGAAATTCATGGTCCAACAACTACACAAGATGAAATGGCAACTAATAAATCACTGTTCACCAAACATACGTATCAGTTTATAGCATATAAATCAAATCAAATTACGCTAAAATCAACTGAAAATGCAACAAAATCCACGAAAACAAAGAATTTAAAAGAAAGGTGGAGAAAATTGCAGCAATAGATGACAAGAACTAACCTGACGACTAAGGTCAAATTGGGACAAGATAACTTCAGCAGACTTGAATCGAATGTGTCCTAATCTAAATCATTAGAAATCAAACTAAGATCAATTTCAAAATATAGTCGTCAGACTTAGATGAAAATTAACTATACTTAAATAACCCTAACCACCGACCTATGATTGAAGATGGCTATGAGAAGAGCTTCTCTTGGCGAACAGTAATTGAAGACAGAGAAGGCCTCAACAAGTCGACGACAATGGCACTGGAGGAGTGGGAAAGCCTTCTCGAACTGTGGATTGGGACTGGAGGGAGTTATCCAGTTATTGCAAAAGAAGAGGGAGGATTTGGTCTGGAGAGTTTGAGTAATTGCAAAAGAATAGGAAAGATGGGGCTAGGGTAGAGTTAAGAAAAATGGGGAGAGTTAAGAATACGGGAAGTTGAAAACGGTAAGGCTCTTATATCCTAACCCCCGTTCAAACAGAAGTGAAGCTGAAATGTCCATTTTACCCCCTGGATATATGTTTTGTTTGCATATCCAAGGTATGGACCATGAATTTCCCGTCAATTTGAGGGTTTGCACGAAATTACGCCCTACGTCAAAAAATTTAGCATGTGTCGTAGGTTGTGCAACTAGTTACAGACTTACAACTTACAACTACACTCGTTTTCTTATTTTCGTTTTAGAGGTCACAACTCACAACTCATAAGAATAGTGAAGTCAACAAATTATTTTGCAAGTGAAAAAAATGGGTGTCCTTTTATCTCGGACATAGTAAAACCGATTCTACTATACATTTGTCTTTATCAAAGTCAAATTTAGTAAGAAGCTCTTGTTTGTGGGGGAATCAGTATATTTTTTTAAATTAAATTATCAAAATAGTAAGAAGGAAGCCTTGACGCACTATTTAAGGTGTTGATGTGTAACTATGACTCAGAACTTCAAGTCTTGGGAGTGACCTCGTTAATGACAACTTGATAAGGAAGGTTTGAACTAATTAACGATGAAATTCACTAGAAATTAGTTCTTAGTTTAAGAAACAGAGTTTTGAACAGAGAAATAAAACATACAAGCTGTGAGAAGCGTCGCTAATGGCGGTTGCCAATGAGCATGTCGTTATTGAAACAAGAGTGAGGAGACTCCTTTTGTGTGTGTGTGACTGGGGCTTTATTAGTGTGGCTGTGTAGGCGTGTCACTACTGTACTGTGATACTTGGTTTTGGTTAGGTGATGGTGCGTATTTGTCAATTTGAGGGTTTGAGCTTGATACGAAGTTACTTACAACTACACTTGCTTTTTTATATTTTCGTTTCGAGGTCACTCGGGGTGAAAGTAAATCGGTTAAAATCGAATATCTATCCAAACGAACCGTATTTACAATAAAGTTCGGTTTTTAAAATTAATAGAGTGGTTTGAGTTGAAAATTCGTGTGTTTGGTTTGGAGTCGATAGTGAGCGGAGAAAACCAAACAACAATCGAACATCGAATTATTTAAGGGCCTTATTTTGATTTAGGCCTAGTACAATCAATGCACGAGTTTCTCTCACAATTCACGACATTGTTTCCCAAATCCCATAGCCCAATTTGTTGGAGTTAGTTGTTATTAATTTGTTGGACATAGTTGTTATTTTGAATTTAGTTGCACTTGTGTTGTGCCTAATTGGAGCAAATATTAAGAACAAACAAAATGGGTTGAAAATAAATTTGTTCAAAATTAAAACCAACAAACCAACCGTATTAGAAATTCGGTTTGGTTTAGATCCAAGGATAGAACGAAATTTTCTGGTTTTGGGTTTGATTTGGTTTGGAGTGATATATAATTTTGTTTGGAGTTGGTGTCAATTTTAAAAATCGAAATAAAACGGTTTGGATTTGGAATTGGCAAAATTCAAACCGAACACCGAACTTTCACCCCTAAAAGTCACAAGGAATGAGAGTGAGGGATAGTCAAGTGGTTAAACTTCCTCTCGATCCTAGGAGATCCTGGGATCGATTCTCATCCCGCCTTTGGGTTGGTTTATCTCGATCATGGTACAACGGTAGTTGTACTATACATTTGTCTTTTTATTAAAGTCAAATTTAGCAGTAAATTCATGTTTGTGGGAGAATTATTAATTTTTTTAACGATATTATCAAAAAATATTAAAAGAGAAGCCTTGACCAATTATTTAAGATGTTGATGTGTAACTCTGAGGTCACAACTTCAATCTTGGCGGGCGGCCTCTTTGTATTTCATAGGCTTGTAAAAATGACAACTTCATAAGGAAGCGCTGACCTCATACACCCCGGGGGTGGGACTCTCTCTAGAGTCCAGTCCCTCGCCTTACAGTGTTGCAGCACATTAATGTGCACCAGACTGCTTTATTCTTTTTATTTTTATTTGAGTGAGTAATAAAAATTACCAAAGATCAGAATCATTCAATACACTTAGCATACACATTACAATTAAAAATTTACAAGTAATCATATACAACTTTACATTGTAATGAGAAACAAGTTTACAATTACAAATGCTAAAAAGTAATCTTTCATATATATACACTTCTGCTGAAATCAAAAAATAAAACAAAGAAATCACCTCTCATTTGCTGTTGCTGGCTGTGTGGAACACTAAACCATTTTCTCATCACAGAAACTGGGAAGACTGAAATAGCAGATGTTTTACTCAACAGCTGCGCATGATCATTCTTCACATAGGCATTCTTACCTGCTCCTCGGCGACAATATTAGCTGTCTCTTCCGCCTGCATAATGCTTCATATCAGCACCCTCCATCTCTTTTAGCCCCTCCAAACCTCTTCCAGTGCCTCATTTCCTTGTCATGTTGTGCAGGCACTGAATGCCGAGTCTGCCACCAATGTAGTCATCCTCCTGATCATGAAATCGATGCGAACCAAGTTGTGGTCATCCAACTCGTCGAATGCACACCTCTGGATCTGTTCATGCATAGTGGACAAGTTGATCTCGTGTTTATGCCGCTTCATGATCCAATAGCAGGCAGAGAAGATATAAGCTCGACTAGGACATTCCCGAAGCTGTACACATCACTTTTGTTTGTCAGTGATAACACTGGTGATACTCTGGTCTAGGTACCCTGGAGTCCCCTGTGAGCTGTCAGACATGAGTTACATCAGTTGGAAGAGTCTAGAAAGGCCGAAATCAGCTACTTTGACACCAAAGTTGTTGTCAAGAGGAATGTGTTGGTTTAACATCACGGTGTACAATGTCAGAAGCATGGAGGTAAGAAGCGCAGTGGCTAGTTTCTATTTGCAATCCTCAAGCGAACTGGCCATGGAAGTGTTGACACTTTTCGAGTTTTTTACCATACAAGTGATCAGAACCGTGCCCATTTTTCACGTATTCGTACACAAGTAGAGTTCCTTGCAATGATGGAGTGCAGCCATAGAGAGACACAAGTTCTGGTGTCGTTCAAACAAGTCAGAATTTGAACTTCATTCATAAACTGCTCCACCCTTTTGCACTTCTCATTTACAAGCGTTTAACTGCTACTTCCCTTCCATCTTTAAGTTTTATCCTAATAGCACAAAACTTGTGATTACTATTGGTATGTCCTGCTTAGGACATAATATAAGACATATGTTGATTTACACTTACCATAAAAAAACGATTACCAAAACCCCCATTGCAAGGCCATTGACCTGATCAGAATTGGCCAGTTAGGCTTCTACTATTCCAACTGTAGGAG
The DNA here is from genome assembly GCA_008642245.1 of Bassia scoparia. NCBI lineage: Eukaryota > Viridiplantae > Streptophyta > Magnoliopsida > Caryophyllales > Amaranthaceae > Bassia > Bassia scoparia. The sequence continues at coordinate 4,635 of SNQN01012076.1, forward strand.
AAGAAGTGGCACGCCGATAGTATATGCTACCCTTTCAAGTTCGATGCGACTACTGTTTAGCGACAGACAGTCCTTGGGTCCAAACTTGACTTCTTCACGTGCCAGATACTGTTATTGCGCAAAAACAAGTATACATCACCAATACTAATGGATGTGTAAAGGGTCATGTTATAATTAATATCCAACTATTGCAACTATAAGTTATTGTGTAAAGAAGATCTCTTTGGTTCCTGGCCTAGTTCTTTACCAAGGAACCGTCAAAATAGATCTACGAAGTATTAACCATATAGACAAAGTTCAATTACCTGAATCTAGGAGATTAGGATCCGCTTCTGAGTTTACGCTGTCTTCTCTCTTGTCCAAAAAGATAAGAAAATGAATCTCGACCAGAACGGAAATGGTTTGAAAGAAACGAAAAGGCCAACAATAAAATTCATGGGGAGTAACTAGGTAGAGGGTTTTTAACATGAAACAGCAATGAGGGCGAATTCGTGGTGCACAGAAACATTGAGTCTACCAACTGTCCTCATTAGTCCTGAACATACACATGATCAGTTTAATACTATGCTATGATACTTATGACTGAGGCGTCCAACGTAGGGTCTGAGCCTTTTTAAAATGCTTAGACTATAAATTCCCCCACAACCTTCAAAGCGTGGCGTCTAAGATCAAAAACTTATTATGGTTGTTTGAATTCTTATTGTTAGGTTTCTGAGTTGTCTAGAAGTATGCATGGAAGCAGCTTAACTAACAATAAATCGGATTATGTGGAATGCTTACTAAATAAAAAGGCACAAAAAGCTGATCAACTTGCAAACATAAATGCGAATTTTCAAGCAAGTATATTTTGTGAAAGGAAAAGGAGCACAGGGATATCTTTCTACAAGTCTGAGTTACTTGAGATGGCTGACTGAAAATGTTGAGGGGCCTGAGACGACTGAGAGCACGCTACCGGCGGATGAGTTCCATCTGGGCAATAACATACAAAATGATTTGATAATGGATCATCTGATGATCCACATGTGCCATTAGACATCTTGCACCTGGAACAGGCAGTAGAGTTCACCGTGTACTCTGCCTCAATCCGCTGCYTCTTTAAGATACTCATAAGCGAGGCATTAGTTCTTTTGAGATCATCAAACTGTTTTTCATCCACCTTGACAGTAATGTTGTTCGTGCAGTTGCATTCTTTAAGCTGGAGTTTGTTGTACTCCGATTGTTTGCCGAAGTAATAAGCAGTACCGTTGGAACCATTACCGTAGGTGGAGCATGTAAAATTCATGGGCTTATACTTGAAGACACAKCTATTAGCACAATTATAGAATAAGGATTTGTTAGCAAGAGGATTAACAGGTTTCAATGAGGAAAGTACTTTGATATTCGTACTTTCCAAGAAACAAGCACTTAACAGGAAATCCAAGCTAAATTCCATGGTGTGGATAGACGTATTGATGTTATCTACACTTATTCCATAGTTTACACTTTCAAATACATTGAAAATAGTATAATTACTGTCTACACAACTGAGTTTGAAGTCTGGGATCCCACAGTACTTTGGCCGATTTTCACCCCAAAATGGGTAGCCAACGCCTTGGATCTTCCCACACGAGTAATAAGTAGAAGAACATGCAGTATAGTGTGCATTCTCACCCAATGTTGGTAGAACAAGAACAACCAAGAAAACGAGGAAAATTATAAGGGGATAGTGTAGGACAGAGAGAAAGAAAGCCATTAATTTTCTGTTGGTAATTTGTTTCATGTATTGAGGCCGAAACATGATCMCTTGCATAAACTCGAATGAAAACACTAAAATTCAGTTTTTATAACCACAATTCAAACCACTGCATTGTTTTAGTATACTAGAAATCCAGAATGCGATAGGATGTGGTGTAGCTAGCCGTGTAGACCAGGAGTAACTACCATGAAACGAACCACGCACAGCAACTCAGCAAAACAGCAAGAACGTTCGCAAATGAGCTAGCACTAGCAGCCAAGGACTTGACTTCCTACTTCCCAAAATACGAGCCAAAGATTTGGACATCTCCAAAACTTCAGTTTGTACATATGCACCTAAAGTCTTGTTTTCACATAGTTATAAGAGCAGAACACATACGCAATGATTTGTCATACACAGAAATTCTTAAATAGAATGAACGGATGATGTTTCCGTTCGAGGTCCCTCTTGGAAACTTATCCGCATGAGATACTCAATACGACACTAGAGTAGTTAACCTCATCTTCATCTTCCTAGTACTCTCTCCGTTTCTTTTTTACTTACACCATTCCATTTTGTACAGTATTCAAGACACAACTTTGACTATTAATAACTTAAATTGTATTGTTTARAAAATTATAAAAATTTAATATTAATAAACTATCACAAACTTTTGAATGTGGTAGGCCACATTCTAAGTTTTTGTGTAGCTTCTTGGTTTTAAGCCCAAAAACGCGGAGCCCAACTCAAATCTGGTACATTAAGTTTATGTCGCATAACGGAGCCCAACTCTTATAACGGACTCCGTTTAGAGCGTTTTTTTTTTCCCATTTTGTTTATTTTTTGGTTCTAATTCAGTTCAAACTCAATAACTTCATGAACTCTGACATTTCTACCACTTCTCCACTTTCTGTTCAGTTTTGCTTGCTAGTTGCGATCTATTTATTTCGTTCTGATTTCGTTTTGATTTTACTTTCAAATTACCTTTTTCTCTTCCTTTCTTTTCATATCCACATTCTTTAGTTTTATTCTCACATTCCTCATTTCAAGCTCGATTTTTGTTTGGTCAAATACAAAAAGAGCAAAGAAGTCAAGTTTCGTCAAAGGTGTTGGTGAGGGAAACGAAGATTGTTACTTCTTCCTCATGGTGAGTTTTCGTATTTGTTTACTTCTCTGAATGCTTAATTAACATCAATTCATGTTTCTGAAATAGTTAGGGTTTTTGATTTTTCAGTTTTGCTTCGTTTCTTGTTGTTTCGATTGGTTTGCTCAATTTATGAAAATTCAGTAGTTTTGAATTTTTGATTTGTTATTAATTCGAAGTGTATCTTCTTTTAACAATTATATTGCACTATTCACTGTTTTATGCTCGAATTTTGGTTAGATATGTGTTTTTTGTTCATTTCTTTGTTTACTTCAATTGATGTCTTGAACTAGGTTAGGGTTTTTGAAATTGTCAGTTGTTGCTCGTTTTTGTGTATTTGGATTGTTTGTCAATATTATGAATATTCAGTAGTTTTAATTTGTGTTATGTATTATAAGTTTGTATTTACTTTACACAATTATATGCTTACTTTTCAGTGTATATACTCGAATTGCTTGTCTAGATCTGTGTTTTTTTGTCCTTTTGTAGTTAACATGCAAATTACATGTCTGTGACTAGTTAGGGTTTTGAAATTTTCCAGTTGGTTTCGTTTTTTTGTTGTTTTGTTGTTTTTGTGTTCAATATATAAATCAGTACTTTTGAATTTGTGATTATGGTTATTATTAAGTTGTATTTATTTTTAACAATTTAAGCTACTATTCATGTGTGTGTTGATTTTTGTAAGATCTTGTTTTTTTGTTTTTTTTGTTAGTTAGTTGTTTTTGGGGTTTATATTTGTTGTCATCTTGTAATTGTTTGGTGTCACTTTTTTGAAATTCTAAATATTACTTATATCTTTAGTTAAATGCTTACTTGTTTTGTTTGAAAATCAATAAAGTAGTTTAATCTATTTTAAAAAACTCATAAAGTGTATAGGAAGTAATTGATTTAATGATGAAAAGTAGTTTTTATTCTACTGTTGTTGTTTATTGTAACTTTTATTTTGTTGTTGAATTCGTATTTCTTCGTAGTATTGTTGTTGATTCAGTATTGCTTCAATGATTGCCTTGTTTATTGTTGTTTCCTTTGTTTGTTGTATAATCAATTAGTAGTTTAATTAATGTCTATGTGTATTTTAACGTTGTACTTACTTTTATTTATATTAAGCTTTAAACTTTTTCTACTTTGTATGCTTTTTTTTTATAGATTCTGTTTTTTTTCACTTTTCCCATGTTTATTTTGTTATGTGTATTCTTTAGAATGTTAAGGATTACTTTTAGTTTTAAAAGCTTTATTTTTGTGTTTTTTCAGTTTTTCATGTATTCTGTTATTTTAGCTGTTGATATATTAGATTAATGATTTGTTTAATGCTTACTCTTTTGTTTGAATATTTTAAAAAGGTAAGTTAATCTAATTCATAAATAAATAATTTTGCTATTTTTTTTTGTTGTTTGTTGCGTTTATGGTATGGTTTTTTGTTGTAATTGTAGAATGTGCTGTGTTAGTTTTCATGTATGTATATTAATGTCTTTCATTTGTAATCATGCTGCAATAGTTTGACTATGTTTTTTTGTATTGTTTTTGTAGAAGAAGCGAAGAAGGTTATGCTGATATTGTTCTCTAATGCTGATAAGATGTTTGGTGGGATCAAGCAAATGAGATGACAATGTGTCTGCTGCTGCCTGTTGATGTTGGTGGAGATTCTGGTGGCTGCTCAAAGTACAGACCAGAATGGGTGAGATGTGCTTCTCAAGTAAACCAGTAATTGAGGCTGAAGGTAAAAGCAGCAGTAGGTGACAGTGATGTTGGTGCTACGCATAGTCAGTTTGTGAGAAGTAGCTGTGGACGGAGTGGAGGATGATAAGATGATGTTGAAGAGTTACAGGTTGAGAGAGTGGTTCCTATATTAACTGATTTTACCTATGGGGTTTTTTAAAATATCTAAGAAAAGGCGATGAAAGAAGGTTTAGGAGTTGGTTAATCGTAGGTTATTGAAGGAAAGGATTATTAAACGGAGGGTTCGCAGTTGTTTCGAGTAGGGGTAGGGGTAGAGTAGAGGAGGGGTAGAGTAGGCAAGTGAGGAGTTGACGAATTGAATCCAGATCTTGTCTTGATTTGAGAAGAGTTCTAAAAAATTTGGTGTCTCAATCGCCAATCTCAATTCATCACAATCTCAATCACAATGTCATTCTGATTCTTGTCAAACAAACCAGTCAATGGAGCTAGATGAGGCTGGTGGCTGCTCAGAAGAGTTTGATTGCTAAGTCCTGTTGGATTTCGCATCTTTTAAAGCAAAAGTTTTTCGTAGGGGAGTTCCAAGATGAGATCGTTCCTATTCTAGAGGAGGAAGCCCTGTCAAACGTTTTATTTCTTTTACATTGGTTTTTTCTAATTTAATGGTTTGCGTTTTTTATTTAATTTTTAATGGTTTTTTATTTATTTCCTTTGTTCTATTTGTTTGTGTTATTGTTTCAAAATATTTTCCCCTTTTAAATACAAGTTGTTGATGTTATGTTCACAGTTAATGTTTTTTGTTAAACAATTACTGTTTTTTAAAATTGTTTTTGTGAAAATGAACTAGCCTTTTGTTTTGGAATTATCATATGATTTTAATAAAGTAGTTTATATATTCAAAAGTAGTTCATGTAATTAATAAAGTAAAAGTAATATTTTAAGAAAGAGTGATTCCATGCATAAAAATAAATAAACATTTACAAAAGTTAAAGTATATTATCAGAAGTTAATTCATTTTATTCATAAAAAAAAAAAAAAGAAAAGTACAGTATATCATTTAGAAAAGTAAATGTATCATTCAGAAAGTAAAGGTATTATCATTCAATAAAAGTAAATTATATTCATTCCATAAGTAAAGTAGTTATTTTAGAAAAGAAGATTGATATAGTGTGAATTGAAACAGTATCACAATTATGTTATTCCATTCTTTATTTTGATGAATAATTGCCTTTTTTGGTATTAAGAGTTATTTTTTTTGTTTTTTGTTTTGTTTTATCCCCCAATTATGTTTTGTTTTTGTGTTTGTTTTTTATTTTATAGGGATGTTGTAGTAATCTGCAGTTTGATGCTACAGAGGAAAGACGTAAAAAGATATAAGCAAGATCCTGGCTGCTATTGTTGCTAAAAGGAAGCGGGGATGTTTGGTTGAAGTTGTAAGTGTTTGTTTTTATTTGTATTGTGTTTAATAATTTAAATTCAGTTTTGTTGTTGTATGTTTCGTTTATTGGTTTTGCAGTGATACGATCCAAAATGCGAACACCAAGTACACTTAAAGTGATTCAAGGTTTTGACTAAAGCACAAAGAGAATGCTGTCATGGAGATGGGTTTGAGGTATGCTTCATTTGGAAGGTTGCTGCCCTTCCTAGGGATTGGTTAGGATTTTTTATAGGAATTTGATGGAAAATTGATGTTGCATGTGGGTTCTGAGAAAACTCAAATTCAGTTGGTCGATGTGTATGATGTTTTTTGCATTCTTTTTGTGATTTGAAAGTGTACGATCTGCTAAAAATAGTTTGGAGTTAAAAATATTTTTGGACCAAAATTATGGGAAATGGTTAGTGAATGCATTTCTATTTGGTGTAAGCATGTTTCTGGAAAATGATGAAAGGAAGTCTGGTAATGCTGTTTTAAGAGATGATTCTGACTGTTTGGTATTATGTTTCTTTTTCTAACATCATCTTGACACCAACATACATTATAAGCTCTTTCATATTGTTGATGACATTGACAATGTGAAGATTATGATTGCTGTTCATATGTGTTACGTCGATCTTGGGAATGCGTGGGTTTGAAGTTATTCTAATAAATCAAAGTGATATTCCTGGGTGTGCTTCTGCTTGTACATTTGTTATTTTATAGGTACATGTTTAGGGGTGAAGTATGCCTAGAACACTACTTTGATCGCATTGACCGAAAGTCATTAGGGAACGATTAGGGCTCAAGAATGGTGAGTTTTCTGGAGCGTTTTGGACAAACGTTATCCAATCACTGTTTTGACGAAGAAGTTTATGATGTTCTTTGCCTTTGCGCTGTTGAGGATGACAGTATAAGGCCTGATGATGTGGCAGAGTGTGGGTGTCAGAAGTTGATCTAGGTGAGAATGAAATCAGTTGTTGGAGTATTAGGTTAATGTTGGGTTTTCGAAGTGATGATAGAGCTTCTGGTTGGTGGTTTCAAGTTCCTTTTCTGTTCTGCCTGATGCTTATAATATATATATATATATATAAATATATTATATATATATATATATTTATATATATATTATATATTATATATATATATAATGGCTTTTCTATGCCCATTATTGAATTTGAAGAAAAGTATTGATATAGTATAAGAAAGTAATGTTGTATATGAAACTAAAAGTAATTCCACAATATACGAAAAAATAATTGTTTGAAAGAGTAAAAGTAAGGTATTGCTAAGAAAAGTAATCGTGCTACTTATTTGGTTATTATATAAACACAGATTTACATAAGTTAAGAAAAGTTTCATGGTTTTTGAAAAAGTACTTTGAATTTGTGATTAGTTATTATTAAGTTTGGATTTACTTTTAACAATTGTAGCTTACTTATCACTGTTTGTGTTTGAATTTTGTTAGATTGTGTTTTTGTTCTTTTGGTTAGTTTACATTGTTTTTTGGGGCTTTATATTTATTGATTGTTGTTCATTTTGTAATGTTGTTTGTGTCACTTTTTGAAATCTAAATTATTTATGTTAAAATGCTTACTTTTTGTTGAACATCAAAATAAAGTGTTTAATTTTTTAAAAAAACTCATAAAAGTTTAATAGGAAAAGTAATAGATATTCTAAGGAAAAGTAATAGATATCATCGAAAAGAATAGATATTTCATAGATATTTATTAGGAAAAGTAGTTCAGGTCATTGATATAAGTTAGTTCATATAATTTATAAAGTAATTGTGACATTCAGAAAAATAAATCTTATAATGTAATACAAGTTGTCATTATATTTATTAATGTTCCATAATATTCTCAGGTTATTCAGTTATATGCATTGGTATCATTATGAAGAACAGTAGTATGTTTAATAAGACTAAAAGTAAGCTATGTAAGAAAAAGTAATTGTTTTGTTGTTTGATTTTTTCAGGAAACTGAAAGAAATTATTTGTTTCTTCAAAGAAATGTCAATTGCTTGTTGTTAAGTTGAAAGAAATGTTGGTTCATGAAATGTTGTTCAGAGTTGGTTAAAAATTCAGTTGTGTTAGAATTCAACGGATAAGTCTCCTTCGCTCTCTCAATTAAGTCGTTTCCATCGAATGATTTTTTTTGGAGTCAAATAGATATGGCTGACAAAGAGAGTGTCTGACTGAAGGAAGATATTCCGTCATTGTCTCTTAGGGCAATGATCCCATTTCCATATCCTCCAGATTTAAGTTTTTGTGAACATCTTCAGACTGTAATCAAGGGAGATGAGTCATATGTGGTTTGTGCAGTGCATCCTCTGTTGAGGTGTTGGTAGGTGAAGAGATAGATGTCGAAGATGAAAATAAAGAACACGAGGGAGGGAGATGTAGGATGTTGGTTGTAGTAGAAGAAACACAATCTTGGATAGCCAGGAAGATGTTTTTAAGGAGACTGATTCTTATATTGTTGAGAATGTTTGTGATGATGGAGCAGTGTTATTGATTTGAATTGGAAGCAGCTACTGTGACTGTCTCTCCATCGCTGATGTTAATCAATAGTTAGTTGTTGCTGCTGAAACATTTGTTGGTGATCGCTGATGTTGAGTGTTGAGGTTCCTGTTATTGAGGTTGCTGATGTGATTAATTTGGCAAAGTGATGTTGTGCTCGCAGAGACATACTGCTCAATGTATTGACAGATGTCATCTGAATTTGTTTACTCATGTTCTTCGTCTCCATGCCACAATCTTAGTGTCCTTGAGATTCTTCCTATGTTCAAGATTCATCTTATGGTAATTGATCATGTCCAGTGATATTTTCCAGCTTCCAATTCTGAATTGGGTTTTACAAGTAGCACTGCATTTGAGTCTTCTGATGCGACATGGTCAGAATCAGAAGCTTGGAACAATAATTGAAAAATGAAGCTGAGGAGAATGAAAAAGAGTATGAAATTGTTGTGTTACTGTGACCCATCTAAAGGAGCATATGGCTGTCAACAACAATGTCTACAAGAGTCGACTCAGGGAGCGATATGAATTGTGGAGCCCAACGTACAAGGCTCTACTAAACCTCGCCGTATCCAAAGAAAGATGCTGAGCAAGTTGAAATGCAGAGTCGTTTTTGAGAACTTTTGTGATGAGTGATGTTCCTACTGAATGATTGCTGGTCTTCAACTATCTTGTTTCGAAGAATTTGTCGAGTAACCGAACTTGTCATGGGAATGAATGAAGTTTGAGACTTCAAGCAGCCTGATTATGATCATTGAACGATGTTGATTATCTACAACGTATGTATTATACTTCTCTGTTTTTTTTGTTTTTTTTTATGTGTTTAGTGTTTAAGTAGCATTTAATTAGTTATGTTTCTGTTTTTTTTTTTGTTTTGTTTTTTTGTTTTTTGGCTGCTGTTTGTTGTTAATCTTTTTTTTGTTTAGAAAAGTAATAGATAGAAAGATAAAAGTAGTATAATGTCATAAAGAAAAGTAATTGATCTCCTTCAATAAAAGTAGAGTTAGATATTGGAAAGTAATTCATTTTAATATTGAAAAGTATTTTTGAATTTGGTTATTGTTTTTTCATTGTCTGATTTTTATGCTTACGTATTCTTATTTTCTCACTTACTTTCCTTTGTTTTTTTGTCGTTATTTTTGTAATTTCATTGTTCTTTTTTTGTTTACTTTTTTTTTTGTTAGATAAGTATAGTAGAATAAGATGAAAAGTAATTTTATTAATAAGGAAAAGTAATTCATGTCCTTTAAAAAGTAATGCCATTGGATATAGAAATGTAATTCATTTAATTAGAACAATTATATTGAATTGTTAATTGTTCTTCATTCTCTAATTATAACTTACTAATCTTAAATTTTTCACTTACTTTTCTATGTTTTTGCTTACTTTTCAGTTGTTTTTGTTTATTTTGTGGTAATGATTTTTGAATTTCTTATTAATGTGTACTCATTTTAACAATGCGTAGCGAAGTTGGCTATGTTGCAGACATGTAACTGTTTGAGTAGAAAAGATTTTTTTAAGTTTGTGTAAATGAAATGTTATTCTCAGGATTGAGAGCTTTATGTCTTTTAAATGGTATGAACGTGCCAATGAGGGCGTTTTCAGAAATTCGACGTTTCTACGTGGAACTCATTTTTACTGTAAGAGTTTTTTTTTGTTTTTTTTTTTTAAATTTATATATTGTTTTCAGGTTTAATATTTTTGAAGCTTTGTAATTATTTTTATTTTTGTCTTTTGTAAACACCTTTGGAGGATATAAGAAAGGGTGTAAAATGCAAAGGCACAGTCGGTGTAGTAAATTGAAATAGCTTTTTTAATGTTGGTCAGATTGGTACATCAGCAGGCTACCATTGCAAGCTTGTCGATGCTGATTTGGTGAGTTTTTTGTTACTTAAAGTTTATGAATTATTTTTGAATAATTGATTTTATATTTATTTGTTTTTTGTTGTTCTTTTTGTTTTGTTTTAGGTTTTCTTCCCTTTATGTGCGCGGAATCAGTGTTCTTGTGTTGTTTTCAAACTTCAAGCCAATTAACAATTGATTATCTGGACCATGCGTTTGTATTTGTTTATTGAGGAGGGGAAGAAGAATGGTGTCGTGTGTTCTCTGGCGATCTACTGATTTTTCATCTGTCAATGTGGTATGTTTTTCAAATTTATTGTCTATGTGTAGTGTTCAAAGTTTTTTGTATTTTTTCCGCTTTTATTGTTCTATGGGTTTTACTTATAATAAAAAGTAATTGATATTATGTTGAAAATGGAAAAAAGTTAGATTTATTAATAATAAAAGTAATGATTAAAAACAGGGAAAACAATTATATATGAACAAAGTAATTGATATTTTGAGGAAAGTAATCGTTTAATGAGGAAAAGAGTTTGGTTTTGTTGTTATTATTCAGGATTATAAGGTTATATATCGGTATTAAGTTTGTCATTAATAATGCTTACTATTTCATGTTGTAATGCTTACTTTTTAATTCATTTATTTACTTTTATGTTTTAAAGGCTTACTTTTCGTACTGAAAAAGTTTACTTTTGTATTTACACGGCGTACTTTATGTTTTGTCTTTAAACTGTTGATTTTCTTTAGTTTCAATTTGAGGAATGGCTTTTCTTGTATTTATTATTTTGTTTTGTTTTGGTTCTTTTAGCAAAGTATGCTATTTCATTTTTGAGAGCAGAAGGGACATATAAAGCAATGATGTGGATCGAATCAGATTTCGTGATTACGACACAGTAGAGCTTTCTGCAAAGGTATTGCTGAAAATCTTGATTGTGGGTGTTCTTTATATATCAATGCTGCGCATACTATGGAAAGGATTGAAGACTCCAGCATTGGCATATGACGGTTTTTTTTTTATCTTTTTTTTTCAATTTGTCTTTTGTTTTACAAATCTGTAATGTATAGTGATGCTTACTTTTATGGTTTTGCAGGCTCTGAACGGTAAAATTCTTCGAGCTGAAATTGCAGCAAGTCTCCTCTATCAAATTCTAAACACAATGAGGAGTGTTTCTCCGTTTGTTTAGAGGAGTTCGAATCTAAAGAAAATCAAGTTGTGAAAAAGTAATTCAGCATGAGGATAAAAATTGCAATGATTGATCGGAAGAAAGCTTGAACGGAAATTTTGAGAAGATGAAAAGAAGAGCAAAAGACTGCAAGGATGTGTTGCTAAAATAGTTGAAGATAAAGAACGTGTTGAAGAAGAGTTAGTCAAGAAATGTTGTGTGGTGGAGATCAGTGATTTAGTTACTATATCTTTCAGATTGAATACTATAGTTAATATTGTAGTTGGGATTTACTTTTTATGTTATGTTTATAGATTACTGAACATTAATTAGAAATCATTGAATAGTATTGCTAGTATCGGTGCATGGACAGTATAAAAAAAAAAAAGTTTTGGATGTTTTTGTGCAGGACGGAATTTTTTAAAATCATTTGAATATATGATATATATTATATATATATATATATATAATAATATATATATATAATATTATATATATTATATAAGATATATATAGGAATAGGATTCATGTGAAAACACAAACCTAGGTGAAAACTAAAAACTTTTAATCTTGACCGTAGATATGGAGATGGACGTCACGGATTTATATCTATGTAATACTGGTTATTTCATATGGGGTACATATGAAGGTTCAAAGGGGTACACGTGTACTGTTCATCGAAGTATGAAAGTTTGTGTACCCTTTACGAGTGTATGTACACTTATAAATGTTAAAATGTACCACTTATTTGGTTTTCACGTTTCTATACATGTGGTTTTCACTGGATCTGACTCTTATATATATATATATATATATATATATATTATAATTATATATATATATAAATGTTTTGATGTCATTTTTATTGTTCAATTGTTAATTGTGTTTTGATGAGGTGCAGTGTTTATATTGTTCTTCTTCTTTCCTTTGAAATTAAAGGAT
>SNQN01012078.1:0-17029 GCA_008642245.1 Bassia scoparia
TATGGACGAGGATTCCTCTATTTCTTCCTATCTAACTAGTTGGGAATAATGTTAATGGGGGAAAAATAAGGGAGATTTGCAATATTTTGTATATTTAAGTTAGATGTTCTCAACATAGATGAAAGAGAATGGACTAATGAGTGAAAGGTTATGTAAGATGTGGACCATGACTTGAGTGACTCTACTAAAGTTGATCAACGCCTATTCAAGTTGAAAGTGATTGGTCACAAAATAATGCATCAAATAATTTTTTCAACGAGTTTTTCTTAATTTCTCTAATTAATTGCACTTATATGTTAAATCATCTATTTTGAAAACATATACTAAAGCAGAAACCAGAAAGTCCAGACATTTGGCGCCTCTGTTGTATTAAACAAGAAATCTTCCTCCAAAGACTAAATTTTCTTATTTATTTTATTTTTTTGTAAAATTACTATTATATAACTAACATTATTAGATTAAATCTATTAGCTAATAATGAAATAGATATAGACGATTTGAAATGATGATAACACTTACACTATAATTACGAATGAATTATTCATTATACTTAGTTATGTTTAGTTATTGTAAGATTCTCTGTGGTCATACTTGATAAATAGTTGAAATAAAAGAATGAGTGTGATTCATGAAGCATGTGTAGGAACGGGAACGGGGTAGGATAAAGTACTAATAAAGAGTATCGTAAATCCCTATATGTCATGGAATATAGATCTAATGACGACAGTTCAAAAAGTTCACCCTACACATATTTAATTGACTTTCTTTTCCTTTATCTCTGTGTGTTTTTTTGTTAAAATTACTCTATATAACATATTATAAATATCTAATATGCTAATAAATAATAGAATAATATATTATAGTCTAAAAAGATTCGTATCATTTACATAATTATAATTATTTATATTAAAATTGGTAATATCAACAAGATAGATATAACACATAACGAGAATCTATTTATTTTGAAGCGCAAAAATTTTATACAAAGATTACATATATTATATTCAATGATATATTATTCTTTACTATACAATCAATTTATCATAATGGAATTTATAAAGCAGATCATAAATCAATTGAATATATCCATATGATTGAAATATTTGAACAAATGAATGTATTCATTTATATATAGATGGGAATTTAGAAGATTCTCACAGCACCATATATAATAGAACAGAAATCACCTGGATAACATATAAAATTATAGCACGTTGACAAACTAGCGAGGTACAATAGTCCCTACACATATTTAAATTAGAATTTTATACTCCGGTTCCTAGAGATCTTAGTCTTGTGAATAAATTTAGAAATATCATACATGTATATGCACGGTCCTGACTATATATTCTTATAACAATACAATAGTTTGACAAATATTAAATTAAAACTTTTATTTCAACTCCTAGAGTTTTAATGAATATAAAATTTAATAAATACCGTCATCACATGCCCTAAACTATAAAAAATATAATTAAAGGGAGTTGTCACACAGACTTGCGTTACGCCATTGGACTCCTTTCAGGTGGCCAAGGTGTTAATTGTATGTAATGTATTTCCATCTGAATTTTTTTAAAAAAAAAAACTTGGTTATTATGCAAACCTATAGGACTTGAACAATCTTGAGATGAAATGTTTATTTTAACCACTAATCTACAATAATTTCATTAGTTATCATATCTCAATAAAATTTAAGTTTAAGTATCAGATTGATCATATTTAACTGAGCTAATTTAAAATGTGATGTACGGAGTATTATTATTCTATTTTTAATATAGTACAAACTACGAGTACGTATTTTCATGCCAAAAAAAATTATTTACCAAATCACAAAATACAATAAAAAAATAACTTTTATATTTTTTGGTTCGGGTGATTAACCCGAGGCATAGCCCGTTTATCGCCCCAAACCAAAACATAGTTTGTATTATAGTTATATTATTAGTAATTATTGATATTATTATATTATTATTATTATCTAAAATTTGGTATTCGACCTTATAACAGTTTTCCATGAAGAGTGCTACTCTTACGTAATAGGAAAAAATCTTTATTTTTTGATTTAAACTTATCTTAACTTTATGTTTTTCTGAAACTAAAAACTTATCTTAATTTTTTTTAAAAGTGTTTGTGGGAGGGAAAAATAATAAGCATTTACTTTTTCATACTTTTTTAATATATGAACTTATTTATTTGAACTTTTTTTATCTATTGAACTTTTTTAAATTAATTTTTCTGAAATTAGAGTAAAATAAGGTGAAAAAACAGTCCAACATCGGATCCATTATTGCAAAAATTTAATTTCAGCACTTGCAATTTATAATCATATTTGAAATATTAATAAAAATATAAAAATTAGATAACATTCACACATACATTAAAAATAGGGCACATATTTTTTTTCATGTATCCTAACTGTATAATATTACGTTAATTTTAGGGTTAAAAATTAAATGTTAAAAAAAGATCCAATTGAAAAATAAGTTAAATAAAAAATTAAGTGTGATTATTTAAAAAAAGTGATAAAAGAAATTTATTGATTTTTACTAAAAAAACATTAAAAAATAGATTAAGTTTTAGTTCCAGATAAATAGTTAGTAGTTTAAATAAAATTAAAGATTTTTCCTTAGTTTCTAAAGTATGTCTCTTATGGAAATGTTATAGGTGATAAAATTTTAGATATAATAATAAATAATATAATATAATATATAATTATAATAATATAATAACCAATGTTTTTAGGTCTTGGGCTCTGATAACGGGATTTGCCTGGAGTTATCACCGGAAAAAAAAAAATATAAAGTGTTATTTTTGTTAATTGTAATTTTTGTGTTTTTGGTAATAATTATTTTTTGATGAATGCTTAATGTAGTTTGTACTAATTAAATATAGGTATATAATACTACGTAATAAATTTAAAATTGTAGTTAATATGATAAGATAATTAATTAAATTTTGAGATATGTTAATATGAATTATAATGTAGATTAGTTTAAAATCCAAATTTCATCCTAAAGATTTTCAAGTCTTTAGTTTGCATAAAAACAAGTTTTTTTTTTAAAAAAAAATTCAGATGAAATAATTAAATAATTAAAAATTGGACCACTTGATAAGGAGTCAAGATGGTGTAAAGGTTGTGTGGATACTTTATATATTTTTATAGTTTAGGGCATGTTGATGCAATACGGTATTTATTAATTTATTCATAAAATTAAAAAGAGTGAAATAAAGTTTTATTAATATTTGTCAAGATTTTGTATTGTATAAGATATATGTACGCGGTACAGTGCCAATACATCGTATGTATTTATAATTTTATTCACAAAGGATAGATTATAGGGTATTACGCAGGAGTCAAATTGTAATATAAATATTGTAGGGCTCTCTGTGTGTTGTATGTAAACTTAAATTATTTGTTTAGGGATACTGTACTATTTAAATATGGTATGAGATTATCTATTTTTGTATTTGATTTATTATAATATGTAAATATTTTTGATTCATATATCACATTATTATATTTTATGGTATTAAATTGATTTCATGATTTGTTTTTGAATAATCTTTATGATAATATGGTGATTGATAATAAGTAAGAATAAATAATATTATGAATTTATAATTAAAATATATAGACCACTTTAGTTAAATTTGCTAAAAATATATAGATTTTATCTGGTTTAATGGTGTATATATTTATTGATTGATTTGTTCTCTTTTATAAATAATTATCAAATATGTAATGATACCGAAAAATTAGTTTAGAATAAATAAAGTAATATTATCACTTAATATATTTTATTAGCTATAGATTTTATTCAATATGTTTTATATAAGTAATTTTAAAAAAACGGAGGATAAAAAAGAAAAAGCAGTTCCAATTATTTAATATGTTGTAGAGGGAATTTGTAATGTGTATTAGATAAGTTCTGACATAAGGGGAATTAGATAAATCTTTATTGTAATACTCCGTTAATTAAATGTTTATGTGTATTTTTTTTATTTCACATTTACAGTAGAGAGAATACTTACAATAACTCTAATGTATAGAATATTATGATTATTGTTTGTAGGTTTTAATTATTAATGTTAAGTATATGTATATTATTAGCTAATAGATTACTTATTGTTAGTTATTATATAATAATTTTAAAAAAAATAAATAAATTAAGAAATTAGTTTTGGAAGGGAAATTTATTGTTAAAAAGGAGAGGATGTGAGAAGCATTTACCTTCGGTTTCATGCTTAGTAGTACTGTTATAAATAGATAAGATTTAATATAAGTGCATTATAGAGAATTTAAGAAATGTTGAAAATTATTTTGATGATTATTTGTGACATAAGAATAATTTGAAGGGTTGTAATATTGTAGAGTCTCATACAATGGTCCAATTATTATAACGCTTATAATACAATTAGTCAATTTTTTAATCTGTTATGAGATCATCTAATTATATATAAATGAATTATATTTTCTTATTAAATTTATTAGATTAGGATGAAAGTGGATTGATATTTCGAATGGAGAGGAAAATAACATTTAATCATGGTTGTTTTAAAAATTAGTGATATTAAGTCTTAATTAAAATATGATACATATACCAAGTTTATTGGTATGGTTTGCATAGGGTTTTAAAAAATATGTTAGTCATGTTTAAAATGGTTGATTTTAAAATATGATAAGTTCAGATTAGAAAAGTTGTTTTAGTTATAAATATGGTTTAAAATAACAAATTATTATAGTGTTTCTTAAATAAGAAAAATAAGATTAAATAAATTTACATAACGGAATGTTTATATAATACATCAATAAATGCGTTTTTAATACCAATTAAAGGCAAAAAAAAAGCATTAAAATCAAAATAGAATGATCTTAAAACATTGTTATGTGGGGTACTATATAATTAATTTATGATATTATAGCTTTTACCCATTTACAATAAAAGATATATAATAATTATAATTAATTATTCCTTTAGTTGATTTCTCACAATTAATATTCAAATGAAAATTAAATTGAGGATTTGTATTCTAAAAGTAAGAGTAGTATCTTCCGTTATAATTTATTTATAAAAATTTAAATTATGGTGTTTCAAGTAGTATTGTAATGTTTTAGTAATGATTGAGAAGATAAAAGTGTGAAAGAAAAAAATTAGGAATTTTTTTTATTATTTAGATTTTAAGTGGTTAGTTGTACTAGAGTAAAAAAGATAATATATGAGAAAGTAGATTATACCTGGAAAGTTAATAATCCACCTTAACCAAATAGAGGAGGTAATAATCTTTAAAACAATAAAAAATAATTAATTATTATATGTAGGAGAGAATAGTAGTATATTATTTTGTGCTTACTATTTTTTTTTTAAAATATTTTTATTATAAAATATTAAGGAGAATTTTATCGTAATTGTGGCTGTTCATGTTTATAGAATAGTAATATAACTAGGGTTAGGGGGTGTGAAGTGGATAGATCTTATTTTTTTGACAAGAGGGACGATTTTCATTGGGTTGATTACATTTATCTTGTAGGCGTAGTTCATTGTTCTATCATTATAGGGTATAAAATAGTAAAAAAGGAAAACAGAGTTTTTAAATTAATAGTGAACGAAATTTGTACTGTTTATTATTTATATTTTAATAAAAGATTAATGTTTTGCATTTTTATAAGGTTAAAATTGTAGTAATGATAACATTAATTTAAACAAATTATATATAAAAGTTTGTAAAATAGATCACTAAATAAAAAAGAAGATATTGTAAAAGGAGAGTTTATGGCTCTGACAGGCCAACACCAGAGCTAAAAATCTATTTTACCGTTTTTTCATTTCTTTTCCATAGAATACTTATATGTTACATATCAATTTAACACATACAGAGGAGTATCTTTAGCGAACATGAAAATATTTGATGTTTCTAGAAAATTGATACTAAAACAAAACAAAAAAAACCAAATCATTTAAAGCCACTAATAATTTATCCGAATTTAATTCTTTTAAAATCAATTTTACGAAAGTTTATTAGTTAATGGCCTTGAGGAATTGAAGGTGCAAGGGTGTAGGTGGTTTCGATTTATAGGTTTGTGCGAGGGTGAGAGGTTCGATTTTGGGTTCAAATGAGGATACTACTACAAAATAGGTCAAAGTTATCATGTAAAATTGGCCAAAGAGATCATAATACAAGTGATTTCTATCTCAGTGATCTATTAGGCAAAGAGACTAGTTTTTAAAATAGGTTACTAAGGTAAAACTAAAAGACTAGTTTATATAAAAGTGGTTTTTTTGATGCGTTTGATTATTAATATATAAGAAACCTCTTTTCATAAAAAAAAAAGTGGTTTTAAATCTTCCTCAATGACACCAATTCTTTGTACAACAGGTCTCTTTGGGTTATAAAAAAGACTTCTTTCGAAAATATATGATTTCTTTACTTTGATTTAKGAGACTCATTATGTAAGAAACCAGGTTTCTTTGATCATTTTAA
This sequence comes from Bassia scoparia, assembly GCA_008642245.1. Lineage (NCBI taxonomy): Eukaryota > Viridiplantae > Streptophyta > Magnoliopsida > Caryophyllales > Amaranthaceae > Bassia > Bassia scoparia. Next base: position 6,481 of record SNQN01012078.1, read on the forward strand.
ATTAAAAAAAAAAGTAATTATAACAATATTGTTGTACAGTTATTATCATAATTATAATTATAATTACTGTGTACTATTTTCATATGAATTTGATAATTAAAATACTTCCTCCATATCAAAATAAACGCAACGATTTGACATAAAATTAAGAGAAAAAATGTCAAATCGTTACATACTAAATCTGTTCAAAAAATAATGTTAGTGGTTCCATAATAGTAGCTAACTCATTAATAAGCTTTAAAACAAATTTCTTCTCATGTAAACAATATTTTGTATCTACACTTTTGTTTGTAGTACACTTTTGTTTGTAGGAATTAAAAGAATACAAAAAATTATGACAAGTTTATCATTCCTATTGATCTACAAAACATCAGTAGCAGACCAAATTCGGCTTGTTTGCAATCTAATTAACGATCATTGACCAAGTTATCCTTGTGAATTTATATCTTTAAGTATTGAACTGCAATGGCTTGGTATATAAAATTGGGTATGATCATTCACATCATCACATGATCTTTATGTGCAATAACCTGCAAGAAGCAAATAGATCTCATCATATATTACCCTTAGCTTAGAAAAGTACTAGCACTATAAGCACGCGATGCGTGCAGTCGGCCAGTTTAAAAATTTATATTAAACAGATATTTAATTAGAAAAAAAAGTCATATAATTGGGTACAGTTTCAAATAAACAATTGCGGTGAGTTATTATGATTTTCAAATTTTCGATATAATTTTTTCTTTTCAATTGTATCTCTTGACAAAGAGATTAAATGATTAATTACATTGATATACAAATAGTAATATTGAAATACATAATAATATTTAATAAATATTTAATTCAATATGATTTTCAAAATAATTTACAATGATTAATTGATTCATGTGAAAATTTTAGTCTATGTAGTCTAGTGTAATTATGTATTATATGTTGAATTTTTTCATAGCAATGAATTAAAATGTTTTCAAAATATAATTGCAATGTTTAAGTTATTCAATGGAATAAATTAGTCAATGTAATTAATGCATTTTTATTTGAATGTTTTTACACTATTTTTTTTTTATTTATGGAAAAATTAGTCATATACCTTTTTTATGTTGCTTAGTATGAAAAGTACAAAAAATAAAGAGTTTTTTAATTAAGGGCAATTAAGTCTTTTTACATCATTAAGTGGTGTTTACGTTTTTAATAGGGGGGACACCATTGCCCCCCTTGGCTTATATATAGAGATAGATAAGTAATATATATAAGTGTTAAAAAAAATTATTTTTCATTTTTTTAAGTGATGTTTATTGGTATTGATTTAAATCGTTCTATAATAAAATTTACATTGCAGTAGTCAATACAGTTTTTTTTTAATTGACAAATAAAACAACTACGAAGTTAGGAGTACAAACAGTCTCATTAAGGGTAAATGATATTTTATGTGTATTCCAATAGGATTAAATTATTCTTAATGATTTTTATGCATATCCCTATTTAACTTGTTTATTTTAATATGACAAATCGAAAATGAAAAGGGTTTTAATTTTTTTTCTTTTGTGATATTTTTTTAATAATGAATTCATTAAGGGTATTTTCGGGTTTTTGAAGGGGGCACCTCTTCCTCCCCCCTTCACTTATATAATAGAGAGTATCATCAATTTCTTAACAACACTATAAGATATACCAAAGTAGATTACAGTAGAAGATTAGAATCATATTTATAGAACGAAACAGTGATCAAATATAAAACAAAAAAAAGGAAAATTAAATCAAAAAATTAAAAGGAAAATTGAATACTCAATGAGTAAATGATTGGAAGGAGATAAGTTGTTGTTTGTCATATAATTAAGTGAATTATCATTTGATCAAAGTTAGTGGAGTTTTTTTTCTTTAATTTATTGTTACTAGCCGTTGCATCGAGCGCGATGCGCGGGTACCTCGACGGTGGGCTAATGCTAGTTTGCATTGGGATGTAGATCGTTAATGGATAATCTTACAGTACATAATAATTAGAAGTGTTATAGCACATGCCATAGTTCAAAAGAGCTTCATAAAGCCTCTTATACAAATATTTAAAGTCTAATTAAGCATTAGTCTATTAAACAATAATAGTTGTCTTAGGCATAGCTAAATGACAAATATGACATACTAAGAGTCTGACATCATAAATCTTAAGCAAGCTGTCTAGGAATATCAAATAGGATTGCAATGTCACGTGGGTAGACATGTCTACTTCGAATGATATGCTGCGTATTACCCAAGAAGCATTCGATTTGCAGCAAGCTAGTTGTAGTCATATATATCTGTGTAAACTCTGCGTTGGGGGAGGTCTCACGTGCTGAGCTAGTTAGCTCGGTATGACACTGACAGCATCTGTTCGCAGGTAAGCCCAATCAAGGTTGATGCCTCACGAGTGAAGACTGTGAACTCATGTGCATCGCGCTGTCATCAGTATAATCTTTGAAGCTAACCCTCCCCAGAGATGTCATCATGCACAAGTAATGAAATGAAGTCCATAAATGGAGGTTTCTAAAATCCGATAGTTTAATTGAAGAAATAATGTAACTTTAATAAAACCTTTAGTATGAGAGCTAATGATAATGATTCGAACGATAGTATACATCAAATAGAAAGCAACAAAGACTCTTAATGTACTATGATTGGTTGTTTAGCTACCTAGCAATAAAGTTTCTATAATATTCAGAAATCTAATTTCATTGGTAACTTGTCAGCTTTTACAAATTTAGACAATTTTTTTTAAAAAAAAATGTAAGTCACCACAGGACACAATCAAGCAAATTCTGAGAGGTGTCACTCATATAGTGTTGGAACAAATAGTCAAGCAAGCAGAATGCAATTAGTTTACACATTTAGAAGATTAGTGGGCATACTTTTGCATTTCGAGGTCTGAAATATATAAAATTGGGTATATTATATTAAACTTTTCTTATTTATTGGGTTGATAGCATCAGATACTACCGGATAGAAAACACAACTACTCTATATCACCTTAATCCTAACAAACGGAATCAAACATCATTGATTAAAACGAATGAGAATCGCATACCACTATACATGATATATTACTTAAGTCTTTTGACGACGAGTCCCTAATTAGCAACAAACTAAATTAGGTCACAATTCAAGGAGAAAAGTCTATCCAAAATAACCATCTACGGAAGAAAACACAATACTTTATTCCCAGGTATAGGTCTAGAGATAGGCAGCACACCCAAGCTGTTTTCTGTTTCTGTAACGATATATCATGATCTTGACAGGTTTGGATATGGCTTCACTTGATCTGTTTGATCCTTCCAAGCGACTTCACATATAAATATAAATAAACTCAAATTTGAGATCATTATACAATCACATTACTTCTTACTTCTATAAACGTATCTCGTCATCCTAAACATTAGTCAAGATTCATATTGTTACTCTAGTAAGACTTTTTTAGGCCACTTCCATAACATTATAAGACCTTCATTAAGAATAAACACAAAATAGAAATCTTGTCTTTTATTAAAGAGATAGTAAACCAAGTCCTACAAAACATACTTGGTAAAATGCCCCTAAAAATGTAGGCAACATACTGAGTTGGAGTTTAGAGGGATCCAAATCAATAGTTTGAAATAAATATTAGTATCCTACATTATTGCCATGATAGAAGAGATTAGCATTTGTAGTTTATTGCAATAATGTACAAACTTTAGTAGAGAAAAAAATGGTCACAAGAATAATCAACACATTTAAAAAAAATTACAAAATGATCTGATCAGGCATAGATAGTAATAATCAAGCGAAGTGAATTTCTAGTCAGGAAACAAGTCCAAAATCCGTAATGTACGATTTACAACTTTACAAGCACCTTAACTCAAACCAATTAAGGATCATAGATCAAAAACGAATGGGAAGCACACACCTCTGCAATAAAACCCACGACGGAGGAGACCAAGATCACAAGGGGATCTAGGGTACGATGAAATTGGTACGAAGTATTATTAGTTCCCCCAAGCTGAATACACATAACGCTTCCTCCATCCCTAGGAAGTTCAAATCAGGTTTAGAGTAGGGCGGGAAAGCTCATGAGAGAAGACAATAAACTATTATGTCCTATTTATGTCCAAATGACTCTAGTGCTATATTTATGTCCTGTTTAAATCTAAACTACTTGACATGGACTATTAACCTCGTACAATGATAGTTCTGCATATCTCGTACACATCATTTATAGCTTGAAAATCTAATAATTTTCTTTCTAAATGATACAAACACAGTTCATAAAACAGTAAGTCCTCAACTCAGTCCAAGAAGTTATTGTCACAGTAGACTCTTCATCAATCATCATATTACATCGCTTTAATAATTAAAAAAAAGAATTTTAACTCTAAACGTGAGACTGAGAGCCATGTTTAAAATATCAAAATAGATAATTAATACATTAAACTATCAATTAAATGCAATCATTACTTCGAGGTGTCGAACCATATACGATTAACTATCAAAAATCAACCTTCAAATCAAATTGCAATCAGTACTTCGAGGTGCAGAATTATCGGTTAGTTTATATCAATCACGATGATATTTTACAGCAATTTAAACTTATAGTATATGCCACATTCTGAATAATTCTAAATCACATTCCAAAAACCTTGAGATAGCCTAGTTTTCTGATGCAATAAAGATAATTACAACACATAAAGATTAAGCTCAAACTCCAATTTCAATCACAAAATTCTCACATTTCCATGAATCAAAAGCATATAAAAAGATTAATCGCAATCAATACATATAATAGATCACCAAAAAATTAACACATGAAATCCTAGAACAAAAATTGAATTATAGGTTCACCCTGTGATGCTAGTATGATGCATCATGATCCAATAGTGATGTACATGCTGGTAGGCCCATTAGGTCTTCTAAACATCAGAAAATAGAACGTTAAGCCAATAATATCAACAAATCATTAATTAAGCAACTCCAAATTGAAAAGGAAGACACATAGATGATCACAATGCTCCATACTTAGTAATACAAGATCAATGTGATCGCAAAAATGCTTACCCATATTTCTTTTTCCCATCAGCCGAAGTATAATATAGAAAGTGTATCGAATTATAACAACGAGTTGGTGATAATACAGGAACAAAAGAAAACACATTAGCAAAAACGTACCTGACCTGTTTTAGATCAACTGAAATTTTTCGAATTTCAAGCTCGCATTGCAAACCAAACTCAACTGTTACAAGATTACAACTATTGAGCCAAAGGGGTTCAGAAAATCTAGAATCCATGTCAAAAAGAGAAAGACCCACAATCAAATTCATCAATTAACACAACGTAAACCTTAAACAATCATCTTATGCTAAAATTGATGTTTTGCGATGTGGTGTCGCCATTCGCTACACAAAATCCAAAATGTCAGCTAAAAATTGATTTTATGAGCAACAATCTCACATAATTATCAAAAAGAATAATCGCAGTGCTCAATTTAGTGTAGCAAAATGGCGCATCAATCAGCAAGTTAGTTGCAATCAGCATCGATGCATATAAATCAGCAAAATAATATTTGCGCATAATCATTAATATCAAGCAATCACCAAAAATGCATAGCTATTTGTCACATCAATCAGCAAAAAGTTACTCGCATCTATTAGCAAAAAACTCAACAAAAAGTGATCGAATTATAACAAAGAGTTGGTGTAATACACTGCAACTAAAGCAAACATCATTAGCAAAACGCACCTGTTTGGAACTCAATTGACATTTTTTCGAATTCAAACTCGCAATTGCAACCCAAACTCGACTGTTAACAAATAAACAAAGAAAAATCACAAATTAGGGCAAAGTTTGAGAGAAGGGTAGCAAAAAAAAATCACAAATTATGGCAAAGAAAACCCAAAAATGAAGAGAGAAGGGTAGCAGATTTGTTTGAGGAAWGCCAACGAATGTTGAGGGAGGAGAAGGTGAAGAGGTATGATTGTCTGATGAGTGAGGCTTTAGGGTAAATTTACAATGGATGGCTGAGTTCTGTTTTGAAACATGGATGGCTGAGATAACAAATGACGTAAATTGCACTATTCATTTGGTCGAACTGTTCATTTGATGAATAGTTTTCCTCTTATAAACTTTTATATTGGTAAGGATTTAGCAAAGATGCCAACACCGAAATTATAACGTCATTGATTAACTACACATTAATTTCCAGTATAAGTTTATGTATAATCAATGATTAGAACGATTTCAAGCATGATATGAATCAATTACATGAAATAGGAAGTGCGGCGACCGTGACTGTGAGAAATCGGTATGTAATTATGATGGTAAAACGGAGCTTTAGCGACATTATATAAACGACACTTTTAAGAGCACAAAAGAAAACACAGGCAAACAACAATGGTGGAGAGGAAAATAAATTTTTGAGCAAAAGAGAAAAGTTAGAGGATAAGTTATGGAGTACTAGCCTGTGTGGAAGTTGAGGCCTTGAGGGTTACAAAGTATTATATATTTCACCCGTTTCTTTTTAGTGGCAACTAATGAATTTTCACGTATTTCAAGGAAGAGATTTAACAATGTAAACGAACAAATTAATCAATGAAAATTTAGCACAATGAAGTTCTAATTGCACTCTTCATTTTGTTAAAATAACTCTGAAAAATTTACTCGTTTACATTGTTAAATCTTTTCTTTGAAATACGTGAAAATACCTTTGTTGCCACTAAAAAAAAGGAGGAAGTATTTGATTTTTTTAAATTTATTTTTTGGAGTGGTTATATATTTGATCTTCTTATAACTGGTTTTTCAAAGACACCACTTTTTGATATAATATGGTTTCCGTAATCTAAGAAATCTATTTTTAACTTGTCTGTATTCTTTGATGCAAATAAATAAGAAAAGTAATAAGTGGTCTCTTTAGCTTGGACAAAGACATCACTTTTTCACTACAAATAATATCTTTATATAAAATACCACTTCACGATATTAAAAGGTTTCTTAGCAACGGTCCTTTAGGAGAATTTTGTAGTAGGACTTTGTGGCTAAGGAGGAGGGTGGTAGTGGTGATGGAGTGTATGTGATGAAGGGTGGTTGAGGATTTGAGGGTGGTAGTGGGGATGGAGGTGTGGTTGAGGAAGAAGGGTGAAAATAAGGCAAAAATAGAGTGTGGATGGTTGAGCTCCAGTGGTCGGTCAACGCCGGAAAGCATCGCTTGGCAGTGATCAACAACGGAAAGGGGACTTCGTGGCTGTCGTGGACAAATTTTTTTTAATGATGACAGTTATTCGCAAAAGTCGTCTTTTTAGTGGGAGTTGTGGACAAATTTTCCTTAATATAAATCCAATTTAAAACTTCTTTCCCATGGATCTGATATTACCAATATTTATCTCACATTAAGCAAAGAACAATAATGATCCAAGGTCCATAAAACCAATATTGTTATCTGAGTCATGTGTAATGTGTGAGACTATCAATTTCATATACTATGTATAGTTGTTGATGGAGTTTGGAGTAGTGGCTCCAACTCCATCTTTAATCCTTGTAGTTTAGAGATGGCAATGGTCAATGGGTTCAAGATCCCACGCAGACTCACTCAGACCCTACCTAATTTAAAGATACGAGTCTTAAATTTTTGGACCCTATGAGTAATTGAGTATGGGTAGGATATGAGTATTGTATTTATATATCGGGCAAGGGTAGAGTAAGGGTCTAGTTCTCATTTACCCACACGCAACACTCTGTCGCAAGGACCTCCCCCAACTTTCAAATATATTATACTACATCCGTTTTTTAATGCTCTCCCACTTTGTATTTTTATGTGAGAGCCTTTTGGTATAAGTTGGAACAATCTACAAAAAACGAAGTAAAGTCATACTATTTATACTAGTTCTGAGGGCCCGTGCGATGCCCAGTAGTTACTCAAATTTAATTAATTCAAACCTAAAAAAGAGTAAAATAAATTTGTAGATTTAATATCTTGTCAAGATCTGAATTCAACGATTTTATTTTATATTATTAAATGTTATACAATATTATAAATTTGTTATATAACGGGTCTTATATATGTTATGCACGGACCTTAGATCGTCCAAGACCCGTGCATGATAATATATCCAGGACCCATGCATGCCTGCATGGTCTGAATTAATTTATGATTGTGTTTTATAAAATTTATTATGATACATACTTTGTCAGACTTCGTATAGTACGGAATATATAAAATCATATGACTTTGTCAAAATTTTTGCTTAAAATAAAAAGATTTCGTTTACATGTGTTAATTATTAGATTGATTGTAATTCAGCAACTTTTGTCAAACAATTATACCAAATTATATATTTTGATAATACGATAACTCTCTAGAATTAATAAAAGCACAATTATTTATTTATTTATTAGATATTGGATTAATTCATGTTTATATACAGTTTAATTTTTACACAAAAAAAGAAATAAAAAAGAAAAAAGATTCAAATAATTCAACTATATATGAATGAGTATAATCACGGTTTTAGAATTTTAGATTCATTTTTTCTGTATAAAATTGATTTACGATTATCCATATTGCTTTTATACAAAATTTAATTGCAACTAATATTGTTATTGTATAGTACGCCGAAAATAATAAATTATGATAATTATAAAAGAATACTGTCTTTGTTTAATTCTGCTTAAAAAATAACACTAGATTTCGTTTGATAAGAAGCAATCTTCTTGGAATCTAAGTAAAGATATTATTTATTATTTATTAGCTTAATAGAGTTTAATATAATATTTATATAAATACATTTACAAAAAAATAATAAATAAGGAAATACAGTCTTTGGAGGGAAATTTTTAACCAGCGGAGCCGCCATGCTGCACTTCCTGGTTTTTTTGCTTTTAGCTATCATAGTCCAGGACCCCCATGCCATTGCTGCATGGGTTCTGAATTAAATTTATTGATTGGGTTTTATAAAATTTAATTACGATATATATTGTATTGTAAGTACGGAATATAATAAAATACTAATGCTTGTCAAATTTTGCTTAAAAATAAAAAAGATTTTCGTTTAATCGTGTTATATTAGAATTGATTGATATTGCAATTTTATCTTTGTAAACATTATAACTTATATTGATAACGTAGAACACTTCTCTAGAAATTAAGTAAAGACATTATTCTATTAATTTATTACGATATTGGATTTAACTTCATATGTTATATAAGCTAATTTTACAAAAAAAAAAAGAAATAAAAAGAAAATAGATTCAAATAATTCAATATTAGAATGAGTATAACACGTGTTTTAGAATTTAGATTCAATTTTTTCTGTAATAAAATTGATTTACGATTATCATAATGTGTTTTATAAAATTTATTGGCAATAATATTGTATTTCGTATAGTTACGCGAGTAATTATTATGATATTTAAAAGATATCTTGTTTTAAAAATTTGCCTTAAAATAAATAGAATTTCAATTTTGATACGATAGAATACCTCTGGAATTCAAGTAAAGATATTATTTCTTAATTATTATGCGTAATAATTCAATTAATACTTTATATACAATAATTTACAAAAAAATAAATAAAATAAGGAAATAAGCTTTTGGAGGGAAAATTTTTTAACCAGGACCGCGCCATGTGGCATCTTCTGTTTTTGCTTTATATAAATAGTCCAGGACCCCATGCATGCAGCATGGGTTCTGAATTAATTTATGGATTGTGTTTATAAAATTTATTATGATAATCATTGTATGTATAGTAGCGGACATATAATAAATATATGACTTTGTTCAACAATTTCTGCTTAAAATAAAAAGATTCGTTTAATGTGTTATATTAGATTGATTGAATCATTGCAATTTTGTAAACAATTAAATATTATATATTTGGACTAAGCTAGAAACTCCTAGAATTAAAGTAAGACATTATTTATTTATTTATTAGATAATTGGTTTAATTCATAGTTCATTCATAAGTAATTTTACAAAAAAAAAAAAGAAATAAAAAAGAAAAAAGCATTCAAATAATTCAATATATAATGAAGAGTATATCACTGGTTTTAGAATTTAGACTTCAATTTTTCTGTATAAAATTGATTTAACGATTATCATTATGTGGTTCTTATAAAATTTATTGCAATAATATTTATTGTTAGTACGGAGTAAATACTTATGATATTATAAAAGATATGGTCTTTGTTTAAACTTTGCTTAAAATAAATAGATTTTCGTTTTGGAATAATGAAGAATCTTTCTGGAATTAAGTAAGATATTATTTATTATTTAATTAGCTAATGATTTTAAATTAATATTTATAAATAAAATACAACTTTACAAAAAATAAATAATAAAGGAAAATAAGTTTTGGAAGGGAAAATTTTTTAAACCAGGCACCGTCGCCATGTGGCACTTCTGGTTTTTCTTTAGCTACTATAGTTATTGATTATTTTTTATAATTGAAATGAAAATATATATTATATGATTTTCAAAATCCTCATCAATTCACATCATTTTCCTCTCTTTTATATCTCTTGTCTCTTTGTCTCTCCACATCGTCAATTTCCATCGAATCGCGCC
>SNQN01012079.1:0-17027 GCA_008642245.1 Bassia scoparia
AGGGGGGTTGCAGACGGACGGATACCAACAATCTCAGATAACTTAGAAGCACTTACGATGAACGATTGATGGACCAGACTCGTCATATTCACCCTTAGAGATCCACATCTGAAGAAAAGACCAGTAATTAACATAGTGTCCTTMCTAAGTAATAATATCAGTCAAAAGAACCAAAATGTACTTTTGTGTAGTGGAGGAAAAAAAAATACCTGTTGGAATGTGCTAAGGGATGCAAGGATAGATCCTCCTATCCATACACTGTATTTCCTCTCAGGTGGAGCAACGACCTTAATCTTCATGCTGCTAGGAGCAAGAGCCGTAATCTCTTTGCTCATACGATCAGCAATACCAGGGAACATAGTTGAACCACCACTGAGCACAATGTTGCCATAAAGATCCTTCCTGATGTCAACATCACACTTCATGATAGAGTTGTATGTYGTTTCATGGATACCAGAGGACTCCATACCAACTAGAGACGGCTGGAAGAGAACCTCTGGACAACGGAATCTCTCAGCTCCAATTGTGATCACCTGCCCATCAGGTAGCTCATAATTCTTCTCAATCACAGAGCTGCTCTTGGCTGTTTCTGATTCCTGCTCATAGTCAAGAGCGACGTAGGCTAACTTTTCTTTGATATCACGGACAATTTCTCGTTCAGCAGAAGTCGTGAACATGTAACCTCTCTCGGTGAGGATTTTCATGAGATAATCTGTGAGATCACGACCAGCAAGATCCAGACGGAGGATTGCATGAGGTAGAGCATAACCCTCATAGATTGGCACAGTATGGCTCACACCGTCACCAGAATCGAGCACAATACCTGTTTTAAGACAAACAAAAAGGGAAAAGCAATAATGCCACTTGTCAGCATAAGAATATCACMGCATATATATTTATGTATACAACAAAAGCAGTTATATGAATGATTACAGAATATAGAAAAAACTGAAAATTTTGCTCCTATAGCAGAGACTGACAGGAAGCAACGATAGCTATGGATAGATAGAGTGAGTCAGTGAGGCACTGAGGGAGAACATAAAAGGTATTATAGAGCTGGTTTCCCCTAGTTTGCTAAGGGTTGTATATGAAGTCTGAAATGGAGAGAAAGGACACGTACGAAATTTCCATGCTTAAAACGTTGTCAGCATAGAGTAACAGGAAGAGCAAAATAATCAATTTTTCAAGAGTTATCCGATGAAGAGCTTTRCAGTAGCAGAATGGAGTAAGCAGATAGAAGGGAACACTAAAAAAAAGTGATGATAGGTGATTCACCAATACAAACCTGTAGTACGACCACTAGCATACAATGAGAGAACGGCCTGAATGGCAACATACATGGCAGGGACATTGAATGTCTCAAACATAATCTGAGTCATTTTCTCCCKGTTAGCCTTGGGGTTCAGCGGGGCTTCAGTCAGTAAGACAGGATGCTCCTCTGGAGCAACACGAAGTTCATTATAGAAGGTATGGTGCCAGATCTTCTCCATGTCGTCCCAGTTGCTAACAATACCATGCTCAATTGGGTACTTYAATGTCAAAATACCTCTCTTAGACTGAGCTTCGTCTCCAACATATGCATCCTTTTGACCCATGCCAACCATGACACCAGTGTGCCGGGGTCGACCAACAATACTAGGGAAAACAGCCCTTGGTGCATCATCTCCAGCAAACCCAGCCTGTTCAAGGATTAGTTTCAAAAAACTCATATTCAATTTAAAATTTTCAAAGAGATGCTTCAAACAGCCAAACCATCAAAAGATAAAGGAAAGAAAGTCAAATATAAGACACACTTCACCATTCCAGTTCCATTGTCACAAACAAGGGGTTGAATGTCTCTGCATCAGCCATCCTTCTCTATACTATAAAAAAATTATAAATAAGGAGAAATCAAAGATTAGGTTCTAGAAGTAAGCAATCAATATAAATAACATAAGAGTGATAAGTTGCTATCCCTTTTCCACACTGCCATATATTTTAAGCCCATATATCAAAACTTCAGTGACCTTGATTGACTTGCTTCAATAATATGTAATATGATGAAAAAGTCTCATTAGCTATGAAAGTGACACCAAATACATTGCTTTATGATAGATGGGTTTCAAATATCAGCATCCTTGGCATCAAGGAAGGTTTATGCAAGAAAACATGTGATGGGAACACAACACCAATCTTAATCTACTTTCTTAGAAATTGTGTAATTTAATAATTTCATATGGGCTTGGAAAAAGAAAATCAAAGTAAACAGTCACACCCATTTCTACAAAGGAAAAAGTCAATCGGTGGCAAATCTGGAGTCGTCTTATATTTTAGTAGCTCCAAATTCATTTTGAAAGTTTTTTAGTTGCTCTATTTTCCCTAAAAGGTAGCTTTCCGAACTGAAAGCTGATTATGTTCCCTTAATCATTTTCTCTCTTGTATCCCTAACCTCTACCAACGTTATATCCCTTGAGCTCTACACCTGAAATGGGTCAAAGCAACTAATTTAAAATTTAGGGAGTATTATGAAGAAGAATTTTTTTTTCCAATCAAGCTTAAAGAAAATTAACAGCTGGAAGATTGAAGTCATGGCAAAAGCAACAAACTGCACAGCCCAGACTTCAGATTAAATTCAGATAGCATGCACTCAGAATTTGCTATGATCTAGGAAAGAAATTGCATTATTTGAGTTGGTATATCACACAATACATTTACTGTAACTGAATCCCATGTTCATGTCAATCACATTACTTCCTTCACAATATTTAATTTAATTGCAACAAATAGAGATGGAAATGTGAAAAGTAAAATAAACACATTGGAAACTTAACTTATAGCCATCCCACAGAATTACAAATTATAATGAGGAAAATCAAGTCATTGAAAACCGGCAACATAACACGCAAAAAGCCTCCAAGGTAACCATGACAAGCAACTCAAAATTACGTGAGGCAGTTGGTTGAGACCTCACATCCCAACCATGACTTTAAAGTTTAAATTCGAGAACCTTCCGCAGCCAAGTCCAGAGGGGGCAGAGGAAAACAAAAATATTCAAACTAATTGAATAGCTCTCTGATAAGAAATATTTCTGTAAAGAACACCTAATGATCAATATCAACTTCGCCAGGCAAAACAGCTACCAATGCATATGCTTTCCCATTAGAAAATGGTAAGGCTTAGCAATCAGATTATACATGAAACGGTATACGCATGTGATCAGGTTAGCCCTGTAGGAAACCCGCTCTGTAGTATCCATTATATAATACTTTTAAGGCATGACCTAGTTTCTCGCGAGTTCAGCCCACTTAGCCCCCTCCCCCCCCCGAAAACTACCAAATTTGGACCACAATCATGTAGAAATCTCACAAACTGTCCAAATGTAACAAGTGAACATTGTCCATAGCCTACGTTGCAATGTCCTACTCTTAATAAAACTAAGGACATAAGTTTATCATAACCAAGGACTAAGGACAATCATATTTGGACCATATGTCCCTACCTTTTCCAATACTTAGCAGGGATATCTTATTATTTACTGGAACTCTGGAAGTTAAGACAAGAACTACAAGTCTAATGCCTTGTTAATTCAGAATAAGTAATATTCACTCAAGTTAATTTAATCACCAAAATCAATTCAGTCTGTAAAACTTCAAATTTTACTCTGTAAAAATAACATTGATCTCTAAATTAGCACCTCTAGCAACAACATAACTGTTGTAAAATATGGTGCAGTAACAAACATCTTCTTATCCAGTAAAATTAGTCTCGGATTCGTAACGCAAATCAGAGTTTTCGCAAAATGAGAATAATGTAAATACGGCCTGAGTAAAACCAGCTATAACATATTAACATCAAACCCTACATAGTAATAAACAAGCTAAACGAAAAGACGGCGAAAATTTGACCCCCCAAGCCCCACCAAAACAAGATTTCTCACTGGTTGTTCTTGTTTGATGAATGGTGGTCTAAGTGTGTAAAGCTACAAATAACAACTAACATGCAATATACAAAATACAAAACCCATTTATAAATATCTTAAAACAAATACAAAAACCCCAAACAACTAACGAATAACACTGTTTTAAGCTAAACCCTATCACCTTCATTTTTCGAATTGTCTTATAATTTAAGGTTAGGCTATTCTGTAATACAGCAGTTCATGTAAAAACCATCAAAAATACACAAAAATCAAGCAAAAAAAACAAAAACCTAGTTTCAAGCTGCGATATCTCACACAAGTATATAAATTACACCAAGCTCATGCACTAAAATCGATGAAATTCAAAAAAAGATTCATATTTACAAAGTCACACAACTCGATCAAAATCAACAATGATGATGGAAGATATAAGTGCATAATTTGGAAAAAAATTGCAGAAAATGGTAAGCAAAAAAATAACTTTACCTTTGAGAATTGAGTGAGAGAGAAACAGAGCAAATTGAGAAAATAGAGAGAGAAAGAGGAATATAGGAGAGAGTGACAGCGAGATTAGCGGAATATATTGATGCCGTGTTGTGTCTCTTGTTATGCGTTTTAATTTTGTTTTTGATTTTGAAATTTTGTCTAAGAGAATCAATCCAACAACAACATTAAAGTGTGCTGTTGTGCTAAATCAAAATCACTACAAATTACACATACAAACAATTTCATTTTATGGGACCGATGTGTTTTTTTCRTTAGTTCGTCCTGATTATAAAGGTCGGGTTCACTTGYTAARAATCTTATCTTGCGTTTTGGGTGCACAATGTTGAAGTACGATACAATTTGTAAGGTTTTAAAGATTAAATTAGGCGACATACATTAAGTTAGATTGATTTGTTTTTCATTTTTTAAAATAACTAGCGAACAATACATAAAAAATTGTCTCTCATGGGAGAATATACATAAAATTTGAAGAATCTGAGAGTAAAGGCATTGAAGTCTGTTTCATTTCCATGAATGCTTTGTACAAAGTATTAGCAGCGTATGAGAATTGAGAATCCAATAATTTCTTTTCCATTAAATCGTAAATGAATTGTATATACATACATACATACATACATACATACATACATACATAAGTTGTGTAAAGAACTAAACGATCAAATGGTATCAATAGGTTCTTATTCAAGTTGAATATAGCCATATACACCACTCGAATTCAATTGAAATTTCTATGGATCTATTTTATGGGATACTCGAGATTAATCCATGTAATCTCTATCCTTTTTTACAAAAATGCAAATGAATTGTATATATACATAACATGTGTATAGGTACCAAACAATTAATCGGTATTAGGACCTTCAAGCCGAATATAGTCATACAAAATGCCTCTCCAAGGGCTAAGACCCCAAGGTTGTGTCAAGAAAATGGTATTATTGCCGCTCAAAAATTTGCTTCCGGGAATACTGACATTGTAAAGCCAATACAGCCCATGAATACCATGCCTAGCAATCGTATTGTCRTACCCTATTAGTCCAGTCGTAAACAATGGAGGATTATCATGCCTATCATTTATCCTAACCTGCAAGGTGATGTGCACATGCAAATCAGTTTGTGAACAATAAGATTGTAATAAAAACCTTACTAAGTGTAGCATTTTGTCAACTTTACCTGTAACTCGGAACTACTYGCTGATGCTAGTGCTAATCTTAAGTAATAGGTTCCCGAGGGGTAGATTTTATCTAGTTGGAATTTGATCTGCCATGATGTTCCTTGATATTGTATTGTTGTTTCTGAGAAGATCAATCAAAAAAAAAATGTTTGGTTATACTATCTTCTCCACTTTGAGATGGGAGTAATTGATCTAGCTATCACTAAACTTCTCAATATGGAATGTCTATGCATTTATCATTAAATAGGTCGTTATGCAACGAACCAAAGATTGAGTGAATGAGTATGTCATCAAAATTATTTTGCACCAATTTGAATGAGAAGAGAACGTGTAGACGAAATTTACTAGTAACTTGTGCAAAGAACAATCCTTCTGATACTTGCTAACATTGACAGTGTAAATAAATCTTCATCGCATACAACTCAGATTACTTTTCCATAACCATACTGACGATACCTGTTGAAAACAAGATCAACTTATACATTAATCCGTGGATATTATGGCTAATATCAAGAATAAGTATCGCAACAGTTTTGTTGGAGACTAATTGTCACGGTAAGATAGAGCTTATTAAGAAGATTTGGATAAGCATCAGGCCACAAGAATTCTGCTGCAGAACGGTCAGGTATACCAATTCCCACAATGTGGCCGTCTCTTGGATGATCATAAACAGGTCGCCAATTAATAACAAATGGCCTGCTTTTTCAAACAAAATTTTCTGCAAGCTTTTGTAACACAAGTTTAATATACTTCTAGATACTAGATAAGAAGGCAGTGAAAAAGACCTGCTGATATATTAGGTGTCATGTTTCTTGTAATCTCCAATGAAGCCAGTACCATGCATGAGATCGTAGTTCCGGGCGTATGTTTTCAAATATTGAAATGACCTTTGTCATCTGTTATTGTCCAGAATGTAATCCCTGAAGATGATATCGTCGTCTTAAATAAGGATAGAAATAACATGTAAATTAAGCTGGTTTTTTTAAGTTGTATTATTAAGAGGGTAGAAAGCTTGCATTACTTGCTTCCCTTCAAGACCAACTTCTCCTGGAGCTGCGGTCCTACGTATGATTTGACTGCGAGTATTCTTTTTAAGGTACTAGTAAAGGTGTGATATGAAAGAACAACTATTAAAGATGGAAATCAGGTCAGGAAGTAGCCATAAGAACACATGATGCTCTGCATCAATTGAAGATTAGTATTAGATACAGATGCTATGAATAGTTTCAAAATGATGGTCACCAACCTATCATAAACAAGTAAGCTACACTAACACTGCCACGTTGTTCAGATGATGGATCATCTGAAACTGCAAAGGTGTAAGGCCATTATTTGCTTGAATTTAACTGCAAGAACCGAAAATTTGTCATTCTTCAGCTCCTATACATTAAAGGAATTGTGTAAAAGTTACTAGCAAACCTGCTGTTTTGCATCTCCCATAGCTGATGCCAGTCACATCATTTGACGCCAATTAGCATATACAAAAGAGGTCTAGAACTTTTTTCCATGGCTCTCCATCTTCAAATGTTGCCTTATTCTTGACCTGAATATGAGTACTTAGGAGACCTAAAACACCAAAGCATATGCTCAAGTTAGAGGCTTCATCAATACAAAATGCAACACTAGAAGGCTATGCTCATGGAGTCATGTCATACTACATGATTAGATCACTTACCGAGAGGATTGGGGCAACATGTGATGTCAGAATTGTTTGGTGGTCCAGCAGATCGAAACTCGTTGTTAGGAACAATCTGCACAGTCCAGTAGGGGATTGCTGCATATCCATCCATGCACTTGGATTCTTTGGCTTCACCTGATATTGGATTTATCATCAACCTTCACATCAGAAACCAGAATCCATCAGACCATAATATTTCAAGTTTGAAGTATATTTTGGATAATTAAGGCACAAAGGCTATGATGTTATTTCAGGTCCATATATTAATTCCATAAACGTTTCTTCCCTTGATTAAGTTAGCCAGCTACACCAAGTTCTTCAATACATTAATGTTGCAGTGATGGCAGTGCAAAATCTATTGAACAATGCACATAGTACCTTCATCAATCACAGCAATACATAAGCAGGTACCTGCTTTAAACTCTGATTCAATTGGGTTGGTGAGTAAAACAGCTTCAGGATAAGCCAAGGTTGGCTTCTTCTCTTGCGAGCGATCATCTGGGAGAGGCATCTTTCTTGCCGGTCGTCTGAATAGCCATGTAGTCAAACCTGCCAATTATACAATGTTCATGGTGTCACTACTCACTACTATCATATACTTTTATCAATCATTCGCATAAAAAAAATATACTTTATATGATCATTGATTATGGAAGTAATCGCATTGACCATTTGCTCTGAATCATTTAGCATGTCCACCCAATTTGAAAAATTCATGCTGGTATTTGCAAGAAAATTAAGCCTCACAGTGCCGTAAGAGGATAATATGCTTTTCTAACCCAAAAGACTAGCGATTAATCCGATCATCGAGGTCGTTATAGATAACCATTAAGCAGAGGAATGCATTACTAAGTTCCACAAAATGGTTTCTTTTTTATGCAAACTAAGTATGATTGTATGAACCACAGAATTGGTCATCTTTCCAATTCAGGCAGCAGTAGATCTATTATGTATGGTCTTGGGCACAGAAAGTTAGAGTTCAAATTTCATACCAAACAGATGTAAGGCTCTCGCACTCTATTATATGGACCAGGAGAATCCAAATGGAAACAAAAATCAGACAAAATTTAGCACAAAAYCAAGAACACGATGAGAAGAGGGAACTGTATTACACAATGCCACATACAGAATTTTACAATGCACATGTCTTACCAGACTTTGTTGAGCTTGAAAGCAAGCCGAGTATTTGCAAGAGTGAAACCTGGCCAATCTTTGGGGCGCTCATATATAGCATAAGTGTAAAAGCCAGAAGAACCCTTGAGCATAATAAACCTGAATACAAAAATCTTCCATAACTTAGCAGGCAGGAGAGGATTTAAAATATTAAATTATTGACAACCATTTGAAACAGAATATATCATCCATAGTTGATAGTTCTACGGTTCTTCTACCGTGCATGGGATAAATTATTTTGTAGAATGTAGTACCTTTTGTCAATATTCAGAGGAGGAAGTTTAGTGAGGGATGAATTCCATGTTCTTGTAAATGAGACCTCTACTAGCTCATTTGTTTCCGATAAAACCTTAAAATCTGTACAATCAAGCCTGCAAACCAAAGAGCAGAAAGCGAAAAAATGATTTGCMTATGGACTGTATATCAATACAATGCCACCTAAGAAAAAAGAGTCACAAGCTCAAAAACAATGTGTATATAGAACCTTTCATTCTATTGTGGAGGTTTGAGCCTTTATTTTCTATGATAGAACAAGGTATTCAATTCAGTACCTATCAAGGTTCCCCTTTTTTCTTGTAACTCCAGCTCCTTTCCAGACAACATCCCAATACCTGTAAAAATTTCGGTATGATTAACATTTGTACATATGMTACAAACCCATCCCAWTGAATATGTATMGTGTCATACTAAGCCACAATGTTAAAAACTTTTGACACTAGCTTGATCATTGAGAATATGAGATCATAGTGTTGTGCATACGTCTCGAGGTCAAATTACATCAATGATTTTGTTTATCTAATATTAAGCTGGTCATAACATCACTCAACACCAAAACTGTGCTTCGAGCTCGCACATCGCAAAGCCCACACCATTACTTTCCCGTAACTAAAACGCAATAAATGATATTTTATCTTAAATAAATCCCATTGTGCATTAGGCTCCATTTGTTCGAAGGAAATGGAAATAAATTTTTTTCCATTGTTGTTTGTGATAAAAACGTATCGAGTGTATCCTTCAAAACTCATTTTTTCCTTTGTTTGTTTGAAAAAGTTTAACTTTAGAAGAAAGAAAATGTAGGAAAATGTTTCCTTATGAATGAAATAGTTTTCCAACCAATTTCCTTTTATTGTTGATTTTCCAAACAAACAAGGGAAACATGGAATGGTTTTCGGAAAACATTTCCACAACAACTCGGACTTTTATTTTTGTTAGGAAGAAGAAATAAGTTAGTAACATCCCTATATCCAATGTAACGAAGTCACCTTTTTACTGGAATCGAAGTCCACATTTCATGTGACTTCCGATACGCCCTTCTCTATCACCACTCCCACCACTAACACACATCCTGCTAACCCCACTCCCTAACACACCACATCACCCTTCCTTACTCCATTCCCAACCACCAACTATCATAACAACACCGAGCCGACGCCACCGAAGCCAACCAACAGCACACCCAGCAAAACCCCACGCCTGGCCTAGCGCCCAACCCTATGGAGCCACATCTGGCCGCCAGCCACATGGGTTGGGCCCTAGGCCAAGACGTAGGGTTCTTGTTGTACTTTGTTGCGGTTTAATTTGGACTTTGAGCACCAACGCAAAACGACGTTTGCTTAATGTGTGCTAGCCTGGATGGTATGGGGTGGGTGGCCTGCATGGTTACAGGAGTGCGTTGTGTGGTGCATATGTTAGTGGGGCAAGGGTATACAGAGTTCACACGGAACTGGCTTTGATTCTAACAGCTGGACTTCGAATTAATCCCCTTAGTAAGTTACATAATAAACTGTATAAGATAAGTTATTCAATACAACTTCAAATTCATAAAATGAACTTAAGAATTCAACTGCAATCAACCTGAAAATCACCAACTTTATTCTCAAACCAATCAACTCTGATTGATTTCCTCTTCCCATTTTCGCCTATAGCACTTTCATACCTCTAATTTGGTATGGCTTGAAAATCTCGTCTCAACATTCATTGTTTAATTTTGATCAATCGTACATAGCAGCAATTCCAACAAAAAATGCAATATTTTAGAGCACTACTAATTTAGATTACAGTAACAATTCGATTAAAAAGACGGAAAATGAATCTAAAAAAAAGAAGAAAGAATACCCTTGTTAGATTCGTCGTTGAGCTCCTCGACCAAATTAGTGATGCCATTGTTTGAATTTAGTGACGCTTCCTTCTGGATTGTTATCGTCACTTGTATTTATGCCGTTGTCTAATATCACCTGCCAAATAAACATTTTTAGCTACTCAATATCACTGAAATTACATATATACCCTTGTAAACTTCTTAGTAATTCTATGATTTGGGTGGACTACATAAGTCACATAACACGGCCTAAGGTGGGTTGGGTTGTATATAAAAAGGAGGGGTTTTTGTATGGAAATATTCTCTCGGTTCGTAATTTTCCAACATTGAAATATTTGATCTCTCCACAAATAATAGAAGAGTTCGATGAATACGATACGGAGGGAGTATGTTAACGATTTTAACAGAGAATTATGACTAGAAGTATTGTAATAGGCAAAATTTTACGTGCATCCAATGCAAAGAATTTCTTGTGAATCGAAGTATAATGACCCTTATGGTCAATATATAGTAATCCTATATATTCAATATTCATCACTATATTGATATAGAGTGTGTAAAGGTCACTATATGTCTAAAAAAATCAATATAAAAATAACTAGGTGTAAAATAAGTTTATTTTGCATCAAATGTACCCAATTTTTCGAGTTTTTCAGATTTTATATAAGAACAAGAATTGAGAACTCGGCGATTACTTTATTATCTACATAGAGAAGTTGCACCCTGGTGATGGCCTTGCATATCCCGGACTTTTTATAACTTTTTGCTCATGTCTTGAATCCCTATAAATGTAACGTTAAAATAAACATGCATAAAAGAGTTGTAGAATACATAAAAAATACAGACCATTACATTATTTTTACATACAACTAATAGTGTTAATTAATCAACATTAGTAGAAAAAATATTCGTAATTAATTAAATAGGAAGAAGAGATTAGACTTATATACCTGTTTGTCAAATGTATAGGTGAGGATGAATTTGAGTGATTAGCAAGCAGAATTTGCATGAGATTAACCAAAATCACAATAACGAGGCAAATTTGAGCTCCTTGCATCATAACCAGCACAATTATTCAAAAGTATGCTGATAAAGTGAATAATGATCTGTTGAAGAATATGTCATAGAAGAACAAATTAAGTTAAAATAAATTGCTTAATAATTTTTGTCACAAAACTATGCATTATAGTGTGTGGCATGAGTATATATATATATGCACAAGACTTCATTATAAGGTGGTAATGAAATCATTATTAAAAGGCAACTTCAATCATGTGATTATATGTAAATAAATGTGTAATCTGTATATGGTAAAAAAATAAATTCATTCGATTATTTCAATAATTAGGCTAAACAAAATCTTCAAGAAATGATCCTTTTCATGAAATTTGATATAGTTTAATTTGCTTGATTTCATTATGTGTGAGTTATGAAGCATGTGCTATCGTTTATTTAAGGTAATAAGATATTATTTGTACTCCGTATATAATCTAAAAAGAGCTAAAAATAGCAAATAATGTACATAATACGTTTAATGTATTTAAATGAGATATCAGATAATATATATAATCATATATTTTGGATACCATCTCCAAGACTTTGAATATCGTAACTAACTTAAACTACATACACCTGAGTGAT
This sequence comes from Bassia scoparia, assembly GCA_008642245.1. Lineage (NCBI taxonomy): Eukaryota > Viridiplantae > Streptophyta > Magnoliopsida > Caryophyllales > Amaranthaceae > Bassia > Bassia scoparia. The sequence continues at coordinate 12,167 of SNQN01012079.1, forward strand.
GACTTACATGCATATCATCTTTACCAAGGCTAAATACATTTACTTTGTAAGCTTTGATGGTGTACTGTGTATGTGCTATGAGCATTAGTGCATGACCCTACTATAKCTASTCTCCTTGTATGTGATCATAAGTAGAGCMACATCGTTAATYGTATTATTGTGTCATTTTTGCGTGCATTAATCSGCTTGYATAAGTAGAATGAATCTCCTGTCTCTCTAATAAAAGAGTTGTGTCNCGAATCAAGCCGACCCGAGGGAATGATCAAATTGCTAGCACCCGCATGAGAAATGATGAAGAAGAAAAAGAATGAAGTAGCTAATTAATAAAGAAGGGATATCAAATTTCTTTTGATAAATTGCCCGCAATCATAGTGTTTACTTTTTGCTTATGTTATTTTGCATTCATGTGAGGTGGGCTCATTTAATTTAGGAGCCTAATAAAAAGCCAAGCATTGTAAGGTTTATAATAAAAAAAAGTACTTGAATTGTTATGCATATGAACATTTAAATTACTTCGTAATAACATTAATAACAAATTAGATTTTATCCGTGCAATAGCACAATATAAAATAAGATGAAGGGACAACAGACAACTTAATTTTAAATAGGGTAAACGTCTAAATATTTGATCAATTCACTTAAAGAATCTCCAAATTCATGTATTATATGTCAATACTATTATAACGATGATCGGTGTCAATACTATATGTCAATACTGTTATAACGATGATCGGTGTCAATACTATATGTCAATACTATTATAACACAAATTTGGAGATTCTTTAAGTGAATTGATCATCGTTATCCTAAGTAGTCCATATAGTATTGACACACTCGATCATAATAATTCTTAATTCTCAACTATGAAATTAAAATCATATCTAAATGAAAAGCACGTGTTTAATTTGGCATCGCATAATAGCCACTAGAATTTTATGTCGATCTAAAAATCCAATGTAGGGGATAAGAGGATTCGATCTCACAATCACAAAGAAGAAATAAAAGGAAAGTGATGACCATATAATAGTGATGAAGAGAATAAAGTAGTGAAAATGACTCTCCTATCAATTTGTGCATAATCACATCGCCAAGTCACGGATGAAATGGACGACTACTTCACCCTTATTATCATTGGAGATATCATTTCACATAACTACAAATATTTTCATGTTTTTTTTTGCTATAAAAAAATAATGAAAACAAAATAAAAACAAGAAATTTTTGGCATTTTAGTTGTCCAAATTCACCTAATACTACTCCTACTAGAACTTTATTGGTTGTGTTGTGAATTTGTGAATCAAGTTTGTTTGTTTGTTTTGACATTGAGTAGTCACACTATTTTGTTTCACCTTCCAAATTTGGGTACATTTTGCTCTTGTCTAACATTTATTATTTTTATGAGYCGACGTACAATTGAAATTACATATGAAGGTGAGAGATTCGAACATGTAATAACCATCTCTATACAGACTCTAATCCTAATTTGAAATTAAGATTCATAATTATTAGGTCAAAAGTTAATCAAGTTATACTGATGATCAAAGTTTATTTATTTGTTGTTTATTCAACGAAACAAAAAAATAAATTATACTACTTAACGTTAGAGTCATGTGTGCCGAAGATGTAGGCTAGGCTTGCCAATTCTTCAATATAGATATGCGTAATGTTTTGTAAAGAAACAAAAAGTAAAAACTCTTGCTAATACTAGTTGTACAATACGTGTAGATTAGTCCATGGCTAATTAATTCACCTCAAAAGCGTCATTACGAGTATACGAAGGTTACGAGGCTATGCCGATTAACACAAAAAGAAAATAACAGCTTACAACGGCATTGGTAAGTAGTGATTAATCTAGTAGAGAGTGAGGTAAAAGGGATGAAAGGAAACTTCAAACAAACTAAGGATGAAGAAAAAAAAGAGAATTAGCATGAAGAAGATGAAAGCAATATTCAATGGCATGAACAAAGAGATTATCCATCATAACATAACTTCCCAAAGTTTAATCGAATCATGACTTCGAATTGACTGTCACCCCTCCAATTTTCTGACTATCGAAAAATAAACTACACCCGTCAATCTCGAAATATCATACTCCTCAACCGTATCGGATGAACCGCTGACGTGTTCCCTCGAGTCACCTAACTTGTAGCCATACCACCCAGAACCGGTACTTCAACACATACGCTACATAAGCCTCGAAATATCTTCAACTTATCTGCATGTCACCTTCCTCAACGTCCATTCTCTCTCCCTAAAAATCACGCTATCGCACCATCGGTCACAATATCACCCTGAAGAAAATCTGCATGAACAGCACGTAAATTGGACCCCTCGTAGCTCAATATATAGTGGGCGTTTTTATTAAGGTCGCGCGCCCACACCCCCCGCTGACTCCCATAAGACATACGAATTCCAGCCCATACCATGGACTGACCTCTTTCATTCTTGTTTGGCCACACCACAATCCCATCCTTATTTAATTTTTTCTAATATAATCCTCACATTGGTAAACTTCGAAGCAATGCACGCTAGATTGGTTCCTTCACCCCTAAATTAAAGTATCCTCCTACTATCTCCATACGTTCATCCACTCCTTTAATTTGTAACGCTTTTCCCAGCCTCCCCCCCCCGCCTCTCACTCAGATTCCTGTCGTTTTTCTGCGCATTTGCGTTGCGTTCGACTTATCTCGCCAGTGAGGGACGCCCAAGGTTTCTAATTGCAAAACCTCTATCACACTGTTCGTACCCTTGTGGTTGCACCTGAATTCGTGCAGTTATTACTCTTGTATCCGAGTTCTGTGATTAGCGATAGAACGGAGAAAGTTGAGACCTATCTTGATAATTGATCTTGATTAAATTCTCTCAAGTATGAGAATACATGTCAAGGAGACCGCACAAAGGTTCTGTTCTTAGTAATAACAAACTAATTGGGAGTCAGTAACACAGTGCCTGGGCGCTCAAGAGCTATATCCTCTGTGGACTCGTATAATATAGGACTTTAAACCCCATCGCTCGCTCCAGTTTGTGATACAGCATTCTCGAGGGGGAGTAGCGGGCGGGGGCCAGGGGAGGCTCAGCCCGCCCGCGCGCGCCGCGCCGCGCGCGAGCGCACCGCACGCACCACGACGTATCACACCACAGCTAAAGGAAACGTAACTGGTCAGTCTCAGTTGGACATACAGTGACTCTTTGGCGCAACTAATATCCTATAACTCACCTCACCTCGTCGAGCAGACTCGACGGACTCGAAACCCACCTCGTTCTGACGAGCGGGGCAGATCTCAGCACGCCTGATTTATTACCCATCAACAGTCGCGAAGATCATTAATTTATATCACGCATCACGTCACGCTCTAGCTACGCGATGCATGTACATATTTTGTAAAAAATCCACCTTCTAAATCTCAGCACAGGAATTACCACTGAAGATTGTTACAGTTCTTTTTACTCGCGACGGGATATTGGAGAACATAGCAGTGACGGGAGCATTTGACTAGCTTTTGTATTGATCTACACACACTAACCGCATGATTGACCTTATTTAGGAGAGAGACGCACGTTAAAGAAAGAGAAAGACAGTAGAGTTACCGATTTTGTATCATAGGCAGTCGTGTATTTAAGAGGTGAACATCACCCCCGCGAGATGTAAACGATATGACAGATACTGTTGCTTGCGAGCTGCCGCGACTGCGTCGACCCACCCGACTCGTCGTGGGTGTCCGTGCCAGCCAAACCTCGATCTATGTTCTACAATCGATAGCATCATCTCAAATTTGGTGAGATTAATTGAATATAAGGACACGATAACTCACTCGGCACATCTATTTATTGTAAGTTGGAAATTACAATGTGATGGTCCCACCAAGTAAAATTGTTGTGTGAGGGATGAAATGTCAAAAGACGGCAGCTAAGATGGCTTCACAAATCACAATGCCTAGTTAGTGGACTAGTGGTTATAATACTTCGTATTCTTATTATCTTATTATTCTTAAACTTGCTCAACACAATCTTCACCCACTTGAGACTTGAGATGTTTTCTGTTTCAAAGTTGGTTAGAAGTTAGGAGGATTCTCTAAGACAAAGACAAAAGTAGTGAGCCCGTGAATTACTTTGGTATTGAATAGATTAACTAATACTCACTAGAATGTTTGAGGATATTGAGTCCATGTTCGGGTTTAGATCAACTTATTCAAACAYTTCATTATTTAATTATATAAAAATGGRTAGATGGAAATGAGAAATTTAATACAAGGAGAATTGAAAACATTTTCAAAAYTATGGCTAGATTGGCTACTAATCGATCATATCATTTCTCCGATGCAAAGAGAGTCATTCGAAYAATGAAGTATAATACTCCGTAATAATAATAATCTAAACACATCTCTTATACCATMTCCATCCAAGATTTTAATCAACAAAATTAGTTAACGTCAACCGATAAAATTATTATACTTTGTATGAAATTGGTTGCCTATAGAAAGCCAACTACTGCTACATACTAAGAGATGAACTAAAACTGAAGGCTGAGCACTGAACAACACGAGAACATGATTTGGTAAAGTACCATCTACTACTTATCCTAGCATATCCTAATACATGTGTCTGGTAAAGTGTCATTGCCTCACTGCTGTTATTGTTAAAGTTTCATTTGTTGAATTAGTCACCTATGAAATTAGTGTTTTTTTTCAATGCAATTTGTTAGCATTATCATTTGATTATTGTGTTTTCAATTTGTTACCATTATCACTCGAGATTAGTGATTTTGAGTTTGATTTCACCACTATTTTATTAGGTATTATGGTAGGGCCATTTTACCATAACCCTTTTGTGCTTAGATAATGTTATGGCATGATGATGATTT
>SNQN01012080.1:0-17027 GCA_008642245.1 Bassia scoparia
CTACCAGACAAAGCTCTCTTCGACCCCTGAACCTTTGCAACCAGAACTGCCAAAGGATTTCCTCTTCAGCCGAAGACACTGAGAAGACTACACCTCATACGTGGTAATCATCGCCACTGAAGACTTCTCGATCTCCATATAAGCCGGGATGTTAAGACACCAGTGCGCTCAGTACCTCTAAAGGGATTGACTCTGGCCCTTGTTATCAACGCGGCGATGTTCCGCTGCTATTTCTTGGACCCGATATGTAGCCTAAGGAACTTAGCGACTAACTTAGCCTTGAAACTACGGGTTGTAATGATATGCAGCTTATGTATGCAACTTTATGTCTGAATGTATGATGCATGTGTTTGTGAATAAGTGGTTCTTCTTACATTTCGCAGATGAGAATTGAATAATATATGAAGCTTAGTCTAGGGTATTGTTTTAATATCGTACGTGCTCACACATGTATGTATGTGTTTGTGTGGTATGCGTATGTATGTCAATTTCGAATGGGCAAGTACAAGGGGGTAGTTATCTATTGCTGTTATGATACCCACTGATAACTAGACACTCTTCCGAGAGCTTCGAAATCCTTACCAAAGGAGAGAAACGGAGGGGTCACTCACCTATTGTATTGACGTAAGATGGAGTATGGTGAGGTGTAGCCGCGTAGCCCCACGGACTTCCTCCCTACACAAAATAAAAAAAAACTATAGGTCTACACACGAGTCTCTCTAACTCATAGGACATGAAGAGATCGCTCAGACTTGTCATTATTACGCGTTTCCAGCCGAAGAATACTGACAAGCATGAAAAAGATCAATGCTCAGGATTCATCGAGGCATGCATTCACGACCATTCGCCGAAGGTCTTACGATCAATCGGAGTGAGACATAGAGAATGAATCTTCTTTCCGATTCAATGAGTCAGCTTGGAGTCGTTAGCTTTAGGATCGAGTCGGAGGAGTCCCTGTTCTAGACTAATGTATTTTTCTTTCCATTTCGAGTCCCCCCCCTTATGTCATTAGGTTTAATGGATCAATTCTGGGCAATCAGCCTCAATGTAATATAATTCTTATATTTTAGTTAAAGTTTCTTTATTTTCTCATTTTCTTAGCTTCCATATAGTTTGTGCTTGTCTAACGTTATTATGGCATCAATTATGATCGAGACTGTTCCGTCCCCGCCCCATTTGCAAGGTGTCTTCCAGGAACTACGTCCCCGCTCTCCGATCTTGCAATACGTGCGGAAAGTAGGGGGCAAAATTACCACTCCCCTCACAGATTCAATGGACAGTGCCCGATGAAGAGGGCTTCTTTCATAGCTCCACAAACAACCTCTTTCCTCACCTTTCCCTTCATGTCACAGATCAAATCAAATCCTTGCAACCCCTTTGAGACCGTAAACACTGATCCTTCAGCCTATCTTTTCTTTCATTCACCCACATCTGCTAACCCTTCTGGACCAAACGGTGCGTGGAAAGACCAAACGTGCAAAAAGAAGAAAGAAAAAAAAGGGCAAAAGCAAAACAAGCAAAAATCAAAGTCTCAAATTTGCAATCCAATTTCAAAATCGCAAGTGCAATTCCAAAGTTCAAAGCCCAATTGCAACAAGAAGCAGAGTCCTAAAAAAGCACACTGAGCACCGTGGGCGTCACTGTCGTAATCTCAAAGCCTTTTTTAACCCTCAACACCACAGCTCACAGTTAAAAACCAAAAGCCTCTCACGAGGCATGTCCAAAATGTTCCAACAAGAACTACGACGGGTCTGTATCTCCAAAGGATACGTAGGAAGCCTCTTCTCGAGGTCCTGACCCAATAACCCATAAATTCAATTCTGGGCTACCATCAATATGGCTTTGATTCCTTAAAGTAAGAAGCACAAATTCCTAAGAGTAGAAACACGTACATAGACTCGAGTTTTGAACCTACATCGATCTAAGGCCTTACGCACGACATTAATGACCCCCATTCACTATACCCACTTATGTCATTCAAATTTCACGACCATTGTCTTTTCTTAAAGCCTCTAGCTATAGTTGTCAACACACCCTTAAGGGTGTCGTCGCCGTCAACTCGATATCTTAGGACTAGTCTAGCTGTAGCCGTTGCAGCAAATTGCATCATATGCATTCCCGTCCTCAATAAACACATCACAGATGTGCAGAGCGTTCGCATTTATTACATAAGCTCTTGCCTCCAATGATTATCTCTATCTCAATGACCAGCCTCATTCGCGCTAAGTTATGATTTGAGCTAAATCAAATCATCCATGTCCCGCTATACACTTATCCTCGTCCTTCCCTCATGGCAGCATCGGAGTAGCTCAAGTTGATCTATATAGCTGTTAGATTTTGGGGCAAATTCAGAAAGCATCTCATTTCTCCTTCACCATCATAACCAAATTCCTTAGGAAAGTCCAGACAGTGTGCAAAGCTCGCGATAATATAAAGCGAAGCGGTAATAATGCCATGAGTCGCGTATGATACAGCAAACATTCTGCTAACTTACGGCACGCCTTGTCACTATATGCTCCATTTATGCCCGTACTCAGTACGCTCATTGCTCCAGGCACATACCCATGTGGGGCCTGAGAAGAAATTTTTGGTCCGTCAAGAGCTTCTCTCATTTCTGCCAGGGTCCGTGCGATATAAATCGCACTAACGTAAGTTTCTTCGAGAGATCACTACGCTTAAGACTCCATGTCACTCGACCACACCGTAATAATTGTCTGTTTTACTGCACCGCCAAAACGGCACTTGGCGGGGTAAGAGGGCAGTCATCTTACTAATCTTCACAGAGGGATCGGTCTCTTAGGTCATCGGAGACGGCCTGAGGGGGCTTGGAGGGTACGTATCTCGCTCATAATGCACCTACAATTGCGATAAAACGGCTCATTTCTCCTTGTCACTTATACGATGCGGTCAAGTTTCCTTGGTCATTTCAATGGGCATCTGTAGATCTAAGAATAGGACTTGCAATTTAGAACGCGAATACGGACACCCTTGGGCAAACATTACCGTGACATCTTGCACAATGTATAGGTGCTTTCCTGCGGATTCGCTATCAGTGGGTGTCGTTTATCGATGATAAATACATTGAGATGATTGCATATATGGCCTCACTGGCAGCTTTTAATATATTCTGTCTATTGGCACACTTAGCACCGTCTTCGGCAACCTCAAACATCAATAAACTATTTGGAATGCTACGTACTCACTTTACAATCTTCGCAATTCAATAGCTATCTACATAAAATTTGACATCGCACAATGGCACACAGCATACTCTCAACTAGAAAGAAAATTAATGCCATTATTGGTTGGGGCCTACGGTGAGATCGGACGCCCAGTCCTACCTTTATGGCAGCCTGGGGCCCTCTGCACACTTAATCGAGTCTTTTATCAATTTTGGTCGAAATTTCATGGGAGTCCTTATATCGATGAATATCGCAACGTTTAATGGATATATATGATTTTTGCCACGAAGTACGATTTATGAGATTCCACAGACTCGAGACCACTTTAGTTGGGGCATCAATGGGACATAGAATTAGTGAGCGCTCGCAGAATTTCCCCGGGAAAAAGGCGTAAGAGGATGTGCAGGAGGCAGGTCCCGGTATTTTTTTGAGGTATTTTTGTCATCGTAAAGGTGGAATCCTTCCGCGGGGCGTTCTCAGGAGAACGGGAGTCACTTGGTTGCATTAACTCCTTTAAAATTTTTGGTCTTGTCCTCCGTATATCTCCTGTCTGTTGAACCCAACCCCAAAATCAAATAAGTCAGCTATGGTTTTGACTTGGGTGGTCTTTCTGGTAGAGAATTCCGGGTATTCTCTTACGGTCTACCTCAGGTCAATCAGTGTGGTTGGGCTTCTTTCCAACAAGGGAGATGTTGCTTGATTGGAGGACGACTTGGAAAGAGATCTCTAACAAATGCATGGCCTATGACTTGCTTGCCCTCAATAATTTTTCGCTTTAGGCATATAACCATTAGCCACTTGCGTTGGTTATTTATTGGTGTAATATATCAAGTAGTTTCTATATCCTCCCTGTATTTCTCTAGTGTTACGCCGGGTAGAAATATATCAGTCGGGCCAAGTTATTCTTTCGACAACGCAATATGGCGGTTGATGGAACAACAATCGCGCGGGTTCATCTTGCTCGATTTTTACTCGTCCCTCGGCACTGAAGCGAACATTGGAATCGGTTATAACACCATAAAAGCTACTGGGATTAATCAGCACCAAAACATTCTTTTCGGGGTCTTAATGGGTCTTCTGCAAAACGCTGCGCTAACATTGTCGAGGGAATTCTAATTACAGCACAAAAGGTATCATTGCGGTTGTAGGGATTTCGTCTTCAGGGCGTAATGAAGACTATTTGCGAGTAACGACAAAGACAGACTGTGTATTAGGGTGTCGGACGATTTGTTCTTCCCTCACGTTTAGGTGGCCAGAAATCCAGCGATCTATCCAGGCATTGTTCTGGGTGGATACTTATTGCTGTCGCTCACTGATCGAGGAGGGCTTGACATATTTAGTTGGTACTGACGGGCGTTGACTTCTATTTCCTGTCATGATACAAAGGGCAAACATCGTCTTCGGGGTCTTGGGGAAATTTTCCTCTTAATGCGCTCAGAGTTAATGGCAAGGAAACTAAGAGATGTTCTGCGGTAACGTGATTACCTGGCCGCAGGCCGTCTAACTCATCCTCTCGCGCATTTGATTCTAGTTCTCGACGTTCGGGGCTTTGAACCGCTCAAAGAGAATGTTCGCTGGGTACGACTTTTGGGGGCGTCTTGCGCTCTTCGTCTACCGGGGGTTTTGAGGAGGAATTTTCTCTCCGCACTCAGAATGTTCCACCTACTCTACGGTAACAAACATTGGACGGTATTGGGCATGATCTTGATCGCATCCGTCGAGGAAGAAGGACTCATAACGCGCTTATCATTAGGCACGAAAAGACACAAGCTCGCGACTGAAGGCATATCCAGCAGCCGCATTACTCCAAGGGCATAACACCGGCATGGGCGGGGCCGATACGGACCAGCGCTCCGCTACACATCCAGTTTGCTGACGAATTTTTGGGCAGGTTAGGCGCCTTGCGGAGAGGAACGGAATTAAGAATGAAACGACTTCATGGAGGTTTAAAGATGGCTTTTTGTTCCTAACCCTAACAAGCCGTTCGGGGGAAGGAAGAGATAAAGCGTGCGTAACGCCTAAAGGGTGTCGCAGAACGTCTTGAGTTTTCGCTAGTAAAGGAAGCAGATCCTCGGATCCATAGCGCTACTGAATGCGGGCACCTGTTTGGGGAGGCGGCCTAGTGGCCCACTGAAAATGAGACGAGATCAGGATAATCGGCACATAGACCTCACATTATTTCAAGAAAAGACTAGTGTCAGCGCCAAGAGAATACGTGATAGTTGGAGTGAAGACTTTATTGATAATTGTGTAAGGCGAGATGCAAGTGAGGTGAATACCATGCAGAAGCGAAGCTGAGAAATGGACAAAGGGTGATATGGGGAAGGGTGTAAGTGGGCGAGAGAGGAGCGATAAGGAAACTGGGTAGATGTGAGACTGCTCATTAATTTCTTTACGCTTTTATGTGCAGGCCTGGTGCCAATATTTTTTTATTTTATAGCACTTAATGGTGATAATGAACTCAATAAAAGTTTTTAATAAAAAACAAAACGCTCTTTATTATTGCTTTAAAGCAATTATTCTCACATTTACATTTGTTCGTATTTTTCTTGCTTATTTGAATTAACATCGCACGCTAATAGGGAAATGGGGGGAAGTATTGATAAATAGGGTGTGGCCCGCGACTTCAAACACGCACAAGTATTCCAGATATCGGATATGTCTAATCAGCAATGTGGGATGATTGGTAAAGATGGCATATCTCGTAGTTTCATTAATGCGTTGGGGTGAAGGGGTATAAGGATATCAAACGGCCTTTTGTGGAGTTAAATGTTAAAACGTAATTTGTCTTTCTAACAATTGGTTATTTCGACACAGTGTTAGACTCGTCGGGGAAAAGAGAGCTATGCCAAACACGGATGGGAAATTGGGGACTTCCCGCGCTAATCATATCGTATGTCTATCCCAACGCACCCCCACGACCTCTAATGTAGGAAGCAGAGCACGTAAGCAAAGCCTCGCAAGATCAACAGATAAGGATGGTAGTAATGCTGTGACTCCTATGGCAGTACGAATCCAGTCGAGGGATGACCACAAAAGGTTGCAACCAATAAACAACTGGTAGGGGACAGGAAACTATGCCAACGAGGTTTCTTTATTTTTCAAATCTATGTACGGGTGTTTTTTTTTCCTCATTCGCCCCTCAGGATTAAATCATCAATAGGTTTTTCAGCAAAAAGAACAAGTTCCCTGGAAGACACCGAATAAGTCTCCACCTTCCTCTGATCAGGTATACGCGCAGGTTCTTTAGGGGCTTTTCTCATACGGTTATTAGCAATGTTTATGTGTATCGTAGAGACACACCCGTTTGCTTGAAGTCGATGAGGGTATTCTCTTTTGAGCGAATCGAAACTTTGTTGATTTATTTTTGGATCTTTCTATGAGTTTTTAAGATTGTGGCACAAACATTATTGTTGTCAAATGTAGGCGGCGAGAGGACGCTTATGTCCAGAATGAATCACGGCAAGAGTTAGTGAGACTCTCCAGTTCCGCACATATCTAGCAACCGGGACTGAACACACTAGGAAATTGATAACGGCGGAACGATCTATAGGAACAGATACTTCTAGCTTTTCGGAATGTTGGGAGGAGCTGGAGGGCGCTCGTAGAATTTAGCATTCGACTGCAGACCGTAAATCGATTAAGAAATGCGCGAGATGGATGGGTAAATATACCGGTCTAAATTAAAGTCATATTTACATATTTGGTTGATTACCTCTCCGACTATTCTTGCTTCTCAAATTTCATCATAAACGTAGATGAGTAATAATGGGGAGAGTGGGGTGTAATTCGCCTGTGGAGGTCCCGTATGAAGTTCGATAATTCAGGGGTTTTTGGGAAAAAAATTATACCCGGCCAAAAACGGGAAAGACGGTATTATGAGCCAACTGAAAATGGAGAGCAGCCGGGGTATTAATGATCTGCTGATGGTCCTGAGGGTAGTGTATCACTTTAATGACCTGGCGAGTTCAGTCATAGTCCTGCGTCTAGCGATGCATGCACCTGATGTCGTGCTTTACAGTTTTTTCCGTTTCAGTCCGCGCTTGCCCATTATTCGGTACACAATTCTTACCATCAACCCAGTTGGGCTTATCTGTGAGAAGCGTATAATTCGACTGAGTATGAGCGTATATATCGCTCCCATAAGAAAGCGTATATACCTCATCCTCAGCGTATATAACGCTCCCTATTCTCATACCTCACGGCGCCTTCTAAATAACGTTGCCTTGCCTCAGCTTCGGAACACAAAACACGATTTACCAGTATACGATTTTCACAACAACACTTCGCTGCTACAGCTTCAGGCTTCTGCGACTCTAGAGCCATCCTCAGAATCTCAATAAATCTTTCACAAATACACAGTAAAACGACGAGTCATTTCGTAGCGTTCTGGGTTAGAACCTTGGATGGTCGTTTTGACAAGCGAAGACCATAAGGTTGAATTCTGAGATTGACTTCACCAATAATCTCTCTCTAAACTTGGGGGGGCTCATCATCTTTTAATTTGTATATTCTTTATTATGAGTTTTTTATTATGTATTCAAACAATGTGAAACGTGCGTAGGGACGTCGAATCGTATCCAGGTCGTAAGTATGTAAGGGTTTTCCATAGAGTTTTGCCATGTTTCATTGTTTTGTTTTTTAGTCGTTTTGGATTTCGTTTTCAGTTATTCATCATCAACCTTGTCGAGGATATCGATAAACAATTTTGTACTTTTTTATGCTCTGAGTATTACCAAAATCTGCAAGGCCGAACAGATTCATTGCGGCGTCCGCACAGCTGCTTCTGGAAAATGTGGTGTTTCCGGTGTGTTCCGGCTTCGATCATGATAATCTCAAGTGTCCTTATAATCTTGGTTTAGGATAGCGATTACACAGGCGGAAGATTCACATGTGTTCGAGTTTTCGTTTGTCGATAGATTATAAGAAACTACCGTTTGTTTGGTGTTGCAGGATTTGAGCTTTAAGATGAGTGTGTATAGTAACCTTTGTTGAAGTTCATATGCTTTCATTAGTTGTCATTTGTTGTACGTAAATAGTGTATATATTTTGCTAAACAAAGACCCAAAGCGAGCAAACACATATATGAAATTTTGTGGAATTTGTCTGTTGTAATGATTTCACGTCCTATTAAGAAAACTACTTGGCAGCTAGTTCTGGCATAGCATTAAGGGCGGACCGGTTTTATTAACCATGATTAATCAAAGTGGTTCACGAATATACTAGGTAGGTTCGAGGTTTCTTAGTTGGTGGCATAATAGAAACATTCTCTGATACGGGTTATGTCACATTAGCTGTAGGTAGAGGACGCTTCTAAGGGTGCCTGAAAAATGGTAGCGTTTGGTGTTGCTATTTGCCATAAATCGGTAATGGAATTAACAGATGAGACCGGAGGTAGAGGGCCGCACATGCGGGCGAATTGGGTTACTCAGATCTGATTCGTGACCATGTCCCCGAACGCCACGATGGTTACTTGATTGACGTGGGGGCATTGTTTTGGCACCACGTTTCGGGCGTCCGTGAATAACCTTTCTAGGCACGGTGGCGACTCCCCTCACTCGACAACACTACCCCAACGCACTCACGTGCGGGATCCGTGGCTCAAGCCCACGCAAAGCACCTCGATGTAGTACCAAGCCGCGCGCCCGCTATACGTGAGGGCGCGGCCCACGTCCTACAGTAGCTCTCTCAATTTGACTCGTGTGTTGCGAGGGGTGTCTTATCATTGGCCGTTTTGGGCTAGGGACAAATGTAGGTATCTATAGTCATACACTAAATGATTGTTGGATAATGATGGTTTATATGGGATAGCGCAACAATTTATTACTTGGTTTCCAAGTAATTTCCCAAGCAAAAGGTAAATGTATTTCTTGGAAATCGTGTCTGATTATTTGTGTGCTATCTTTCTCCAAAAAAAAACTATTTCAAATTCATATTGCAAATGTAGCAATGATCACAAAATTATAATTGTTATAAATTATAACGTCATCGCTATAACAAAAGCTTTATGACAAGTCCTCTGGCGATGGCTTGAGCCATWGATTCGCAACGACTCAAATGAATTCGTCCTTACAAATTAAGGGGCAATTTGTTACTGACTAAAAATATATCGTTTGACTTTGATGATTAATAGAGTAGTAAAGCAACTAATAGCTTAACGAGTAACTTTTATTAGCAATGTTCAACAAGAATATAAGACTAGCGACAATGATGTTTGGCGCTTCTCACATAATTTAGTCCAACGATAAAACACATGCGTTTGAGGGGATTATGAGAAAATTTGGCCATCAAAGAAGGCCCATGAAGCATCAGGGGACAAAGGAGACTTGGAGGGAAAGTATGGAGATTCAAATATCCAAGAAAAAGCGCCAAGAAACCGTTAAAGGGTAAACTGCTAATAATCACCCATGATCTCCACCATTGAGGCCTATAAATAGATGAAGACGGAGTAGAAAAAAGACGAACAATCAAACAAACATCTATCTTTCTTAGCATTGAGCTTTATTTAGCCACACTTGGCTTAGTAGCCAAGTATAGTTTAATGTAGCATAGCGTAGCGTAGCTTAGTCCAGCCTATAATAGATCAGTAGCGTGTTCATTGTTTTCCCAATTGTGTAAATATGGAGGTAATCATCCTTCCCTGTGATACAGTTGTAGTCTTACTCTATCCCTAATTTTAAATGGATGGCTTTCGTTGCTCTTCATTGTTGTTTGTTTTAAGCTTCAGTTTTATTCCACAACTAGTTTATTTCCTTACATTCACATCCTCTTGACTTCCACTACGACCTTAGGAGACATTTTACGTTAGCGAGATTATCTATATAATCAGTAACCAAAGGGGTAGCCCCCTACTGAACCAAAAACAACATTGGGCGGTTGACTTGTTGGGGAAGTGCAAAATCACTTCAACACAACTATCGACAACAAATTTAAAGCAACTTTAAGCAACCTTTTCTTTCTCGTATAAGTACTTCCATGCAACCTATCACCACTATCATGCCTTAACAAAAACTGGCAAAATTTCATGTTTTCATGCCTAATAAGACAACTATGGACAACTGACTATAGGCTCTTGGAGTATGGAGTTAAACACACATGTCGCAACCACAATTAATCCTATATGCATATATTTGTGTAGTTGTCTCTTTGCAATGGACTCGTAATGACCGAGTAGAGGCCACTAGATGTCGAGAGGGGGGGTTGTGCACTACTTCCCCTTTACCGATGTCCCCTAATCCATGACCTTTGGTGCACGACCAGACTATGGAGTCCTTAGCCTTGCTTTAAGAAATTATAGGCAAGGCTTAAAATGGGTGCCGCAGCTTCCCAAAAACGTGTGGTGGCGACTTCCTATACTCGTTTCGAGTATAATACACACAACTTCAGCATACTCACACTATGAAAAAGCAAAAATTCAATTCTAACAAATACACCAAAGCCGCTCCGCTTGTTTGTCGTACCCCTTGAGGTAGAGGGATCGGACTCAGTTCGGCCCGGTGACACCTCGGTGCACGTACACTAACATGCAAGAATGAGTTTTGATAATTTAAAATTTTCTTTTRGTGAAAACAAAAAAAGAAAACACAAGACGGAGAGTAAAACTACAAAGCCGAGTTTTGATAATTTAAAGCTCTATTCTGTTTTATTTCYGTTTAATGTTCTAGTCAATTTTATTATAGTTTAGTTAATTTATTATTATTAAATCCTACAATTATGATTTTTATCTATTTCAAAAACTATGAAAATTAAAATCAGGGTCAAAACTCAAAAGGCAAAAAAGTGGTCATTTTTTTTATAAAAGCAATTAACAATTCGAATCAATTGGATATTCGGATATTGGATTCGAAAATTTTGGATATCCAGTTTTTTCGGATCAATCTTTTACCGAACTGAAAATATCAAATCGGATTGGATATCTGAAATTATCAGCCCTATCAATAGTTGTGAAGAGGTATTGATGTTGCAAAGGATTTGTGGATTTGAAGAATGTTATGGTGATATATTGGATTGAGTAGAATGTGCATGTTTCATTTCATACTTTGGTCAAAATGTTTCAATAACTAAGAAGAGGTGTTGATCAATATAATGAGGGTGGAATTAAACTATTTTCCATGATGATATATTTACAAAGATTAGAAGTCTGATTAGTCAGACTGCTGCTCGTGTTCATCTGAGGAATCAGGTACTTTCATTTTTCTTCTCATTTCATAATTGTCTTGGCAAATTTAATATTCGCCCTAATAAACAATAGTATCTCATTTTTAAATTGTAACCCTTACATTGAGACTTGGCTAAAAAAATGCTTAATGATCAGTTCTTGTTGGAACTTATGTCACGTGAAAAATGATTTTAGTTGAGTGTTAATGTATTTCAGGATAGTGGCTAGGGCAAAATCATGTTCTAAATCTTCATGGATTTGTTGTTTCTGTAAATGTTGCTGCTGAATCTTTAAAAATTCTTAATCGTCAAGGACGGAAAAGCTACTGTTGCTCGAGGCAAAATTGTTGTCCCAAAGGTTATGGTTGTAGTTATGGCATAAAAGGATGTTGTTCGTGTTTTTATAAGAATTGCCGCTTATTTAAAAATCAAAAATGGACATGACATAATGCAAGTTACATGAGTGTCTAGTGAATTGCTTTTTCTTTTTTACACTTTAATCTCAATTGTAAGTTGTGACCCTACAATTCCCTTGTAAGTAAACTATTATTTCTGACCCTTTAATACAAAGTCACAGTTTTGTATTTGTAAATCTTCTTGATATAACTCGTCGCTCCAACAATTCTATAAGAGATATTAAATCCTAATCCTAATCACTATTTGATTTTCTTAGGTTAGGAACTTATTTAAGTAGGACTGCTAGTTCCAAATGTGATAACATATCGGCAATTCAACATTATTGCCAACTAGAAATAGAAAATGACTTTTACAACCCTAATTTGTTCAGCGTTTGTTTTGGATTAAAAATATTCAGTTTATTTTCGTTGCCTAATATTCACCAGAGTACAACATTTCACATTAATTTCAATCTGACGATACATCACAAATGCCAGAAGGGAAGGAATGGAGAATGACCGATTATGAACGGTCCAAAGGAATTAGGCCACTTCTTGTTCAAATAGAATCTTGGAGGGAAAGGAAGAAGATACAAATTGATTCAGTGCCAAACAATCGTCATTGAGGAAGAAACCGCCACAACTGTCATCACGCGGTCTTCATCACTTAATGTCTATTAAAGAAGGAGCAATGACCAAGGAAATAACAATAACAACACATCAAACATCAACTTTTCTTTTCTTAGCGTTTACTCCTTTTCTTAGCCGTACTTGGCTTAATAACCACGTACAGTTTAACAAAGATTAGCATTAGCATAGTGTAGTCTATCAATCATGTATCAATAGCTTGGTACTTGTATTTTCGATTGTGTGAACATGGAGGTAATCATCTTTCTTTGTAATACATTTGTAAATTAACTCTATCGTTACTTTTTAATGGAAGACTTTCGTATCTCTAAACAATCTTGTTTGTTCTAAGCTTCAGTTTCATTCCACACTAGGCTTAATTTCCAACGTTTAATACCTTTTTAGCCTTGTCTACGTCCCTATGAGTCTTTTTTACATTTATAAGGTTATCCATTTTAACCAGTAACTAGAGGGGCACCCCCTATCACATTACATCCCCCTTGGTAAGTTAAAAGTTTTCTAAATTCCTATTAATTTAATGCAAAATTGCCAACAACTACCTGCTTTTGGTAACTTTTTAGAATTAAATACCCGTTTTTTAAACAACTACCCACATTTTTACTCAACTTTGCGAAGCACTACCTATTAACAGATTTACATTAACACCGTGAACTCACCACTCATCCAACCACCACAAACCACCCAACCTTATTTGTTACCAGTTCTTCAGCCACACAACCACCACAAACCACTCAACCTTAATTGCTACCACTTTTGCAACCACACAACCATAGATAAAACTACCACAAACTTGAAAACTACCCCTTAACAGCCACAAAACAACAACCACCCCATGAAAACCACCCCTTAACAGCCACAGCCAGTCGTGCTACTTATATGACATTTTTCTCAGCCATTCACCCATAGTTTTGACATGGTGCGTTCATGAAAGTTGTAGATCTATCTTGTAAAAATACATAAAATAAGCTTACGAATCTCTTGCTTTGGATGTGTATTCAAGTAGTTATGTCCTTTGCAAATTTAAAATAAAACAAACCCAAATTGAAAATCAAAACCTTAAATTTAATTAGTTGTGGTTTCCAATTGGGTGATTTTCGAAATTGGGGATAGGTTTTGGGTTTGGTGGTCATTTCAAATCAAAATCACAACCTTCTATTTGAAATCAAGCCTAGAAAAATCTATTGGGAAAATATATAAAAGAAAGCAAAAAAGAGAGGTTTTGTAACACATACCTACAACTAAATTGGCGAGAGAACAATTTGGCGTTTGGAAGAATGGCGTAGTGTGTAATGGTCACTAGCGAGACAACAACAGCACCACGACTGAGTAGCAAGAAGCCAGTAAGGGACAAAAGCGAACCAGTGGAGCAGCGAGTGAGAGTGGTCGCAGTGGCTGCAATGGTGCGTGAGTGGTGCTTACGATTGTTTCGCCGGTGATTGTGGTGCTTCAAGTGATAGCTTGGTGTGGTTAATTGGTTAGTGGCCTAGGATGGTGGTTGGATTGATGGGAGTTAACATTGTTAGTGAATTTTCGTTAAGAGGTAGTGGTTCGCAAAGAAAACGTAAAAAGTGGGTAATTGTTTAAAAAAACGAGTAATTGTTGGCCAATTTTGCCTTAATATAATGACAGAAATTAATTCTTACACATTCAGGATTCACGTGAATTCATACTTCTTGATAAACCAAACGACCCCTAAGAGCACCAAACACTAGTGGGTAAAATTATGACCATGGACATACTTTTATCATAGAAGTGGCAAAAAGTGATCTACACTAATGGGCACAGAATCCCCTGTCCATGTAATTCCCTTCGCAAGCCCGAGAGTTGAACTAAAGAAAGGGTGAACAGTGCGTCATCAGCCCCAAGTTATGGGACCACAAAAATAATTTTTTTATGCTTTATCCCCACTTAAAACAACGCGTTTTGGAATGGGGTCAGCTTTTGTGATCCCCAAAACGTGTCGTTTTAGGATGATGAAAAGTAGAAAGAAAATTACATATAGTCGTTGACTGGACGCGTTAATCAGCCCAATCACGCGATGACATGTGTCCGAGTCAGTTAGCTCAACCAATTAGTGAATTTATGCTAATTGCACGGTAATATTATTTCAACGGCTATTTTTGTGTAAATTTTTTTTAAAAAAAATAAAATATCACCAACTGTCATAATTTTTTTCTCTATAAATAGAAATCCATTTTGGGGTTTTTCGACACACTTCAAAAATCACAAAAATCATTAAATTCAATTATAATTCTCAATTTCCACTACAGAAAACATAAAATTTTCAAATAAGTTATTTCTCTTAATTACTTTGATAATTTGATCTGAATTTTTTTTTTTTTGAACGGGAAAAATTATAATTGTGTTGTTGTTGTATTATAAATATGTTTAGGGAAATCCACGTGGTGACTTACTAACTTTTCTAAATCCACATCGTGGCCTCGTGTTTTATTAAATTTCACATAGTGGGCAAATTAGTGGGCTAAGTTAGCCAATTAGTTCTTAATCTAATCTAACCTAATCCAATTAGTTCTTCTTTGTTTACTTCTATCTCATTTCAAAAATTCATCATCTTTACAAAAAAAAAAGAAAAAAAACACCTTTTTCATGATCATCTTAAAATCAACCCGCACAAAATCATACAAATCGCAAATTTCTGGAATTTTATTCCTGACTTCAATTACCAAATTCTAATTAAGAATATCCCTTTTTAAAAAACTTAGTCCTCATCGATTGAAACTAATTGTAATCTTAATTCCGCCGAATTTATGAAAAATCTAAATTAATTACTCATACACTTTAAAAAAAAAAAAAGCAAATTCAACCTAAATTGACTTACTAACAAAATCCGAAGAAACACGAAAATTGAGAAAAGCAAAGACTTGCCTGCTCCGGCAGAGCTCAACGACGACATTATCGGGCCTCAAGGCCCGCACAACTCGATCAACATGCAAAGAGGAGGCCTGGTCGATATGCGAGGTTAGATTAGACATTAGGGATAGGTTACTAATATCATAAGTATGGTATAATTAGACTAGATTAAGAACTAATTGGCTAACTTAGCTCACTAATTTGCCCACTATGTGGAATTTAATAAAACACGAGGTCACGGTGTGGATTTAGAAAAGTTAGTAAGTCACCACGTGGATTTCGCAAAAACTCGAGGTCGCCATATAGAATTTCCCATTTGTTTATTAATTGTTATTTTGTTTTTGATTTAGTTGTTGTTTTAATTATTTTTATAACTTGTTAGTTGTTTTAACGACTGAAACTTGTTTGTTGTTATTATTATTTGTTTTCATTTTTGTAGTTTTCATTATTACTACTAGTTGTTAAATCTCATTTTTAATAATTTTTTCATTGTTGCTATTATCTAAGTAGAAAGTTAAATAAAATAAGTTTAAAATTGAAGTTTTTTTGTCTAAACAAAATTCCTACAAAACCTACTTAAATTAATTATATTTTAACAATCATCATTTTGAAGCAATGGATCCGAACAACAACCCCAACTTCATAATTAATTTGATTGATTTAGACCATGAATTAATGAACACACCTTAATTCAAACAATTCCTTCAAAATCGAGGATTCACGTCGTCTCAAAATCTCCTCTAATTTTTCCTTTCAACATCATTCTCCTCAAGTGTATCAAGGAAGTAATTCCCAACATGAAGATGAAGTTGAGGAAACTATTCTAAAGACACCACAAAACCTGGCCTTCACCAAGTGTTACACTCCTATCTACTCAAAACCACCAACTTGCCAGACTAAACCGCATTTGGCTTGTTTTGAAGGATAAAACCCTTATTGTACTGTATATGCAATTCAGTGAAGATACAATGATGGGTACAAACCAAACAACAATGGCATTGTGGCGAAAACTGGCTACAACGTGGAATCAAGCACAAGCTGAGAAGGCCCATATCCTTCCGCCTAGAGCTATTAAGAGTTCGGAAAATCGTTGGAGAAGGATGGCAAGTGTAGGGCTTCGCCCCGCCTTAGGGGGGGCGTGACCTCAGCTTCAGTGTCATGGAGTTGAGCCATGGAATCCGCATGTGAATGCGTTGGGGTGTGTTGTCGAATTGAGGGGATCGCCACCGTGCCTATATAGGTTATTCACGGACGCCCGAAACATTGGTGCCAAGGATTCTTGAGTTTAATATTCTAACAATCTTGCATATGTCTGCAGGGACAAGGGGAGAGAACACCAGTATTACAATTAATGCTCACTAACCTTCGCTTTTCTGTCTGCTGATTCTATATATAATTGTCTATCACAACTTGTATATATTGTTTAAACAAGAACCGGATTTAATCGCTTGTCACTTAAAGTCAAGATAAGCATGGACAACGATCCGGATTTTCTAAGCACCTTATTATAATTGATAACAAAATCAGAGTGATCGCCATTGTCCATTGTAGGAAGTTTTGGTTTGTACATAATAGCAACCCACCTAGTAATTAGTGCGCTTCGAATCAAATCAATTAAGTTTCTTGAATCAATTGTTATATTATGGAAACTACAATGAGAGCCGATACGAGGCCCGCTACGATGCGGGTCGAATTGGGGTTACAATTCTGATTCTCCACTGTCCACCGAACCCACACTTTGGTATACGTGGACCTATTTGTGGGACCATAGTTT
>SNQN01012082.1:0-17022 GCA_008642245.1 Bassia scoparia
AACATTCAATGCAGGTGAAGTATATGGTTCCTGGCTGGTTAAATGCTGTAAATGAGAATAGTAATTCCTATTCTTCACATGGGTGAGACACCAAATGTGTCTCCGCAAACGAGTAACGATGATGAAACATACACGTTTCGTGATGTTTGATTCTGAAAGGCGGCAGCTAACTCGTAAAAGCTGATATGTGAGTCATCTCGAAATCATGAGGCAAAGTTCAAATAAGGGCAAAAAGTATTTTCTTTTATTGATTTTCTATTTTTGAATTTTCTATTTAGTTTTAGGATTTTAAAAAGTATTTATATTCCTTTTCATTGGCATTCTTCCATTTTTCTGAGTTACCAGTATTTTTAGATTATTTTTCCGTTTTTCTATAATTTTCTATGAATTTTACAATGTTTTAAAATAATACGCAAAAAAACATAAATAGAAAATACTTCAAAATACAAAAAATACTCGGAATGTTCTAGAAGTATTTCTTGCGAAAGGGGGGTCTAGGTTCTGAATCCGAGAAGATTAAGAAGAATGATTTAAGGTAGGAAATATCAAGCGTATATAGACGTTTTGAGCGTATATGCTCGTTTTTTGGTTTCGTGCTATATACCTCTGCTTCTACGGGAAGACTTCAAGTACGAAGCTTATCACTGTATCTCTTACTATCTCATTTATATCTCTTTCACTATCAATACTACAAATACGAGGTTTTGCGTTCTTTCAATCGTATTGGACGAGGCGAAATCAAGGTATATTCTGAGGTTACTCATCAAAACTATTTGATTCTTTACTTGATTAATAATTGTTACGAGTTCTAATCATTAATAAATGTAGACCACTTTTAATTGTTTTCATGTAAATACGTAGGATTAATCTTCTCATTTTGTTTTTTATAATTTTGTCATTTTCATCTTCGTCATTCTTATTATTATTTCAATACTAACATGTTATTGTGTTGTCTAGCGATCGATCAAAGGACTTTTTCGTCATTAACTGTTTGTTACTTGTTTTAGCGGATGATCGAAGGCGTTTTCATTAATATTCTAACGATTGTTTGTTTGCAGCGCAAGGTAAGGATGATGTATATTTATATATATTGTTATACATTTTGTGCATTTGTAATATTTTGTCTAAATAAGGACGGAAATTAACACGAACCACATTAAAGTCAGATAATTATGGACAACGTTTCTAAGGTCTTGTTTAAATTGGATACAACAAGTGATCGCCTATCCATTGTGAGTCATTGTTTACATAAAGTACCACTTAGTAACTTAGGGTTAGTGCGGCTAATAAAGGTTTGAATTGTAAGATACGTGAATCCATAATCGTGTTTGAATGGAAAATTAAATGAGACGCGAGTAGAGGCGTAATGCGGGTGGGTTTGGGTCAAAGTTAAATCTTGTACATGTCCCGAACCACGAGCTGGTTTTGGTGGAGTGCGTGGGGCATTGTTTTGGCACAACGTTTGGGCGTCGTGATTAACCATTATAGGCACGAGTTGGCGATCCTTATCGAACTACTCCGCCAAGCCTCCGTGCGGTTCTGTGGTCAGACCCACAACCAACACTACACCATCAATGTAGCGGGGCCGAAGCCCCCGCGGGGTTGGCGCGGTCTACATAGGGCATGGTGAACTTTTTGGTTCATAGTATTGCTCTGGTTTACTGCAATAATTGATTTTAGTAAAAGGTGCTTTAGATGCAACGCGGTTCAGTTAATGCCAGATAAAGGATTTCAGTTATAGTTTTTCTTGCGATGGTCCAGGATGAGGTGGGTACTTGTGATATTTGGTGGAGATTTTATTAGCAGTTTTTCTGATGTTGAATACTATTGGGTGGGTTTACTTTTATTGGCTTGGAAGCACAATCACTTATGGCAGGGTAATGTTTACAATTTAACGAATCTTCACTTATTGATGGGATGGTTAAGAGATTATCTAAGGTTAAACTCTTAAAAATTATAATGGATATAATCATTGTATGAATAGTTATCCGTTTGGGCGTGGATGTTCTTTATTTGGAATCTTGTTTGGGTTGGGATTTAATGTTCCTAATTTCATGGCGTGGATATTGCGGAGTTGATTGAAACTTAAAGTGGGTTTCATGAACGCACACCTTTGGCCAATTTGATTCGATGGAGAGATAAACCAGTGGCTCTTTCCATTGTAGAAGCAAGATTAGTTGGATTAGCCCACTTTTCTGTAGGTTATATATTCACATATGCGACTTTCTTGGTTGCCTCTACATCGGGCAAATTTGGTTAAATTTTTTTCATTTTTGTGTTGTTTTCGCGATAATCTTGTTTCTTTCGATGGAGAAGGGAACCCCTTTTCTTATACACTTTTACATCTAGGATCCGACTTGTCTCATTGTTACTAAGAAGAACTGAACCATTATAGCAAGGAAAAGTTTGATTCAACGCGAGAAGAAGAGGCAAAAATTGGAACAAAAATATCATTTGATTCGTCGATCCTTAAAAAAACAAATAAACAATGTAGCATCTTTGAGTGATAAATGGGAAATTCATGGAAAGTTACAATCTCTACCACGTAATAGTGCACCTACGCGTCTTCATCGACCGTTGCTTTTTAACCGGAAGACCAAGAGCTATATATTGAGACTTTGGGTTATCCGGACACATATTTCATGAAATGGTTAATAGATGTTTGTTGCCAGGGGCCACAAGATCAAGTTGGTAAGGATAAAAAGAGGAGATTTTCATTTCTATCATCATCATTGATTATAGAGAAACCCTTTACCATTCTGAACAAATAGYTTATTCTACATTTGTAKAGATATGGTAYAGGGCACATTTCATTATTGTTTGWCTATTCGTTCCCAACCCTTTTATTCGACGCGGAGTAGAGCAGCTTGGTAGCTCGCAAGAGTCAATGCTCATAAACTTGAGGTCACGGGTTCAAATCCSGTCTCTAGAAAAWTCGAATTTTGGAAAAAAATTAGGTTTGAATCTATTAACTAGTAAGTTAACTAAATACTGTTAAATGGAAATGAATTAGGGATTTGGTTTTTTTGTTTGTTTTGGGGTTTGGGGATGAGAAAAAAAGAAGAAAGGATAGAATCCTTACACTATTGTGATTGTGATCTACTAGAAACAAAAACCAATTTTTGTTTCTTTTTATCATAGTAAATAAATTGACTTTCCCTTGAGGATAGGGGAATCGAACCGCGTCTTCTCCTTGGCAGAGAAATTTACCATTCGACTATATCCGCATTTTTCCTTCTTGAGAAGGAATATGTCCTTAGCCTATCTTGGAATATGGCTGCCATGGGCTGGGTAGCCAATTTCAGGCGTGGAGAAATTTTATTTTTTTTTAAAAAAAAAACAAACACTTCAGGCTGTACGTGTGTCTTGCTAGCTGGTTGTTTGCTACGTGTGTGGTTGCTGGTGGTAGTCGGCCTGGCTGTTGGTGTTAGATGAGGTGTGAAGGGTGATGTTGGGTGATTAGGAGAGGAGAAGAGAAAAGGTTTTCACGCGAAAGTGGACATTATCTCCATTATATAAGAGAAGGGGGAGGAAGATGGTGTCCCCCCTCTCAAAATACATAATTACCCTTAATGAAGGGTAATAAGGTACATGCATAAATTTTCACTAAAAAAACAAAATTAAAATATATGCATTAATCATGTCAATTAATACTAAATTGACCAATACCTTGACCCTTTCTAATATGGAAAAAAAAAGGTGATATCCACCTAAAAATTTCAAAACACCACTTACATAAAAGTACGTTACTAATAATTTATTTTTTAAAAATAAATGAGCTATTAATTAACAAAGAAAATAGAATTATTAATCAAATATAAAAAAACTTGAAAAAATGCTAAAATAATTTCCTATCTTGAAATTTTCATTTTAAAACATTTTTGAAATTTACTAACAAAGCACGCATCGGTGCAAAACAATCTAGTTTCTAGTATTGTTGGACTTGGTTTAACACTAAGTAATAAATACTTTCATCATGTTGTATTGTTGACTTGTTGTTGCTGCTGAACAAAGAGAGACAAGGTTGTACATGAGTGAGGCATGAATGACAAAAGTGAATAAGATTGGGCTTGAGCCCGTTAGTCTTCCTAGAGAAGTGTACCCTGTAAGTTTCAATCGCATCAATTTCAAAAAAAGCCCTCATTTCCCGCATATTAACTCCTTCCCTCTTCCTCTATTAAGTTAATTCATTTTGCGCTCTTCTTCTATAATGTCTTCACTCCACTTTCTACTTCTAAACCCCAATACAAATACAAACCTTCTCTTCATTCCTCCCTTTTCTCTCTCTAGGGTTTCACATCTCACCTTCAATTCAATTTTCAATACTCAAATGGCAATCAATCTTACCCAAGGCGCATCGAAGCCATTTGCAACGGTGACGAAGAAATCAACGCTGCTCAAGTACCGATCTTCGCCTCGTCAGCACAGTAAAATCTATTGCTTCTGAAAGATATCGTCTGCTGCTGTCGGATGGTTTTATTTGCAGCAAGGGATGCTGGCTACCCAGCACAATGAATTCGTTAAATCTGGTGCTTTGCAGAAGGGTCTATTCTTCGTTTGCTCGATATACTTGTAGTGAAGTTCAGAACCGCAAGTTAGCATCTTCTCTCTTCTCTCTTTCTTCTTTTTAATGTTTCATTTTCAATTTTCATTGCTGTTGTTTTAATGGGTTTCGGAAGATGTGGAATAGTCGATGTTAATTGGGGTCAGTATGAACTAAATTTTCCACTTTTAGGGTTACTTACAGTTAATTGCTGAAAGTTTTTAATTTGAAACCCCATTTTCAGATTTCGTTTAGCATTTGAATTAGGATTGTGGGGTTTTTAACCTTTTAATTAATTGATTTTGCAAGTAATCTTGGATTGGGGTTTTCGGCATTTTCGAAGGGATTGTATTATTCTAATTACTTAGTTTTTTTTGTTCTTTGAAATATTATGGTTCAGTTTTTTTTTCCCTTCAATTACTCCTAATTTTGCTAATGGGTGGATTTTTTATTCAGTCTCTATCTGGTTTTAGCTAATTGTTTCTAATACCAAAAGGATTGATATTTCTGCTTATGGTTTTGTATAATACTATGTAATTGGTGATCTAATACTGCTCCACAGAAATTTGGAGAGTAAAATTGGTTTTTGGACTCGAGGTTGAAAGTCTTTTCTGATTGATTTGATTTTGGTGAAAAAGATGAAAAAGAATCAAAATTTGGTGTAATTGGAAGTTGATATTTGTTTCTATTGTTTTGTGATCCACCATCAATGAACTTGATATCTTTCTTAAGTAACAAGATAATCTAGTAAGTCTTCTTTAATCACATTGGGGTACATGGAGTTAAGGCGATTCAATTTTTGATGATGTGCCTTGTGTTGTGACTTGTGAGGAACCTATTAATGTGCTGAGCTATCCTCTAGACTTTTAAAAAAAATTGTATTTTTTTTAAGAAAAAAAGTTTTAAAACCTTCTATGTTTGATTGCAATCGTCAGCAACTCAGCACCATTTGAGGTGCATGATGTTTGTCTGGCATGAGGACGTTGTATTCTTGTCTTTTTTTTCACTAAGGCTCCGTTGTTTTGAAGGAAAAACATTTTCATGAAAAATCATTTTCTAGAAAAATAATTTTCAGTGAAAACATTGACTTACAAAAAGTTTTCCTTTTTTTTGATTAGAGGAAAACTCATGAAGGAAATGGAAAATGAAGTAGAATGAAGGGAGGATGGGGGAATGAATAAGGGAGAAGTAAGAAGTGAGGAGGAAATTGTGGCGTTCCTTCTCTACAAAAGGAAAATGATTTTCCTTTTCCAAAGTGACATTTTCCATTTTGAGGAAAATGATTTTRCACCCATTTCAAAACAAGCGAAGGAAAACTAAAAGAGGGAGGAAAGTCATTTTCCGGGAAAATATTTTCCTTCTAAACAAACGGAGCCTAAATGTGAATCCCTGGCGATTTAAACTGTTCTTGAAGTGCCTAGCGTTCTAACCTTGCAAAGTTATCTGTTTTCTTAATGTGCTTGTGTTAATGTGTTATGTTGTTGGCCACCTTTGTTTACTTAAAATAGTTGTTTTAAGTCTTTTAATATTGGGTTTTAAGTCAACCAATTGGTGACTTTGGTTTTTAATGATCAACTTCATGCAGGATTATACTTGTCGCCGCACTTGAAGTGATACAAGAGACTTGTCCTACAATTGGGGAACCACAATATATTATGAATGGTGGTGCTAGACCCACTGCTGAAGCGCCCTCTTCCGTTGGACAACCTGGGATGATTCCTGGGAATGCCCAACATTCTAATCTTCATTCAACAGCCACTGGTTCCTCTCCTAGACCTAGTGCAGCAGCTGGTGCTCTTCAACAGCCAAAGCTGGAACACCCTGTCCAAATGCAGTCTTACGGTAGTTCTCTGAGCAATTCTGTCTCGGGGCAATTTACCACTAATAATGAGTCTCCTTTGCGTCGTAAACCAGAAGTTGTTCCTGGTAACTCTWTGAATACTGCTGCTGCAGGTCCTCATAGAGCATTCCTTAATGCTCAACCAGATGTTTCACGTGCTCCACCAAACATTTACGCACGGCAACAGCAACCATCCTATCAGCAATCATCCTACCAGCAGTCACCTTCCTATCAACGGCAAAATTCAATGTACATGAATAGGGGTCCTGTTGCTAAGAATGATGCTTCTCCAAACATACATCAAATTGGTACCTTAGATCCCTTCAAAAATCGTTGGACAATCAAGGCAAGAGTAACAGCAAAGGGTGACCTTAGACACTACAACAATGCACGTGGAGATGGAAAAGTGTTCTCATTTGATCTTTTGGATGCTCATGGTGGAGAAATTCGAGTTACCTGCTTTAATTCTGTTGCTGATCAGTTCTACAGTTTAATTGAGGTTGGKAAAGTGTATTTGATATCCAAAGGGACCTTGAAACCTGCTCAGAAGACTTTCAATCATCTTGATCATGACTATGAGATCATGTTGGATAATACATCTTTAGTACAACCTTGCTTAGAAGATGACAGTGACATTCCGAGACAGCAATTTCATTTCCGACCTATCATTGACATTGAGGGCATAGAGAACAATGGTGTTGTGGATGTGATTGGTGTAGTCTCTTCCATTACTCCATCTTCTTCGCTTATGAGGAAAAATGGAACTGAAACTCAAAAAAGGAGCCTTCAGTTAAAGGACATGTCTGGCAGAAGTGTTGAATTGACCCTGTGGGGAAATTTTTGTAATGTAGAAGGCCAGGCCTTGCAAACGATTCGTGATAGTGGGAATTTTCCTGTTTTAGCTGTCAAATCAGTCAGGGTATATGAATTTAATGGGAAGGGTGTGGGAACTATTTCCACTAGTCAGTTATTTATTGAACCAGATTTCCCAGAGGCTCAGAGACTAAAGGAATGGTTTTACAAGGAAGGAAAGAACATGCCTTCGGTTTCCATTTCAAGAGAGACAGCAAGTTTAGTGAGGAATGATGCTCGGAAGACTATATCGCAAATTAAGGATGAGAAGTTGGGGACCTTTGAGAAGCCTGACTGGATCACAGTCTGTGCCACATTATCATTTATCAAGAGTGACAGTTTCTGCTACCCTGCATGCCCCAATGCGGTRGGAGATCGTAAATGCAGCAAAAAGGTTATTAATAATGGAGATGGGAAGTGGTCTTGTGATAAATGTGATCTGACTTTTGATGAATGTGAGTATAAGTATGTTCTCCAGCTTCAAATGCTGGATCATACAAGCCTTACCTGGGTGACGGCATTCCAGGAAGTTGGTGAAGAAATTTTGGGCATCTCTGCAAACGATCTGTACTATTTGAAAAATGAGGCACAAGATGAAGACAAATTTTTAGAAATCACTCGTGGTGTGGCCTTCAATAAATACATATTTAAGTTGAGAGTTAAGGAGGAAACTTTCAATGATGAACAGAGAGTTAAGTCAACAATAGTGAAAGCAGAGAGGTTAGATTTTACCAGTGAATCCAGGTCTCTTTTGGCTGCTATGGACAAATTCAAAGTAGGTGAATCTGGTGTGCCATCTGTCGATAATTTCACCCCAATTTCGGGAGCAAATAAATTGGGGATTCATCAAGGAGTTAGCCAGCCTGTGGTTTCTGGAGTAAACTATGGTACAACTTCCGGACTTTCTGGTAGAGAAACAGGCATGCATAGTAATATCACAAACCAATTTGGTAATCAATATAGRGGTGGGTATGCTGGTGGTGCTGCTGCTTCCGGAATCAACATGACATGTAGTAGCTGTGGTGGCACTGGTCATAATTCTATAAATTGTCCAAGCATCATTAATAGCCAAGGAGCCTTCGGGAATCAAACAATACCTGCTGGTAACAATCCTGGACAGTGTTACAAATGCCAAAAAATTGGGCATTTTGCGAAGGATTTGCCCTGGATTAAGTTCTGTTCCTCCAGCCTATGGAAGTAACAATCTTGGTCCCGGTAGATATGGCGGTGTGCAGAGACAACATGTTGGAGGGTTCTAATTTGAAGTATTTTCGGATAGTTCTGTACAAAGTGTTAGTGTACTTAAGTGTTCTCTTTGTAGGGCTAGTTTGGTATGTTTGTGTTGTCTTGACTCTGTACAGTAGTGTGCTGAGATGCTAATAAATGGACTCTTTGCCATCTGAATCGAATGAGATAGCAGCGCCGTGATCCGGTGGTGTGGCTTTAATGTTCCGACTTTCTTTTATCAATAGTTCAGCTTGTTTTGTCAATGTATTTTTAGTTTTTGTAATCTAGTACTATCTGCTTTTGCTGTATGATACTCCCTCCGTTTTTTTTAATGTTCCAGTTTCTATTTTGGGATGTTTTTAAATAATTGTTCCAAACCAATCTAAAATAACTTTTTCACATTTTACCTACTTTATTTACTCTAACATAATGACTTACCCTTTCTAAAGTCAACTTTCATTACTTTCCCAATCTTTTCACCCAAATTACTATTTCCATAAAATTCATTCACACATTTACTCTTTTACCTAACTTATTCAACTTTTACCCAACTTACTCAACTATTATTCAACTCAATCAACCCTTAAACACGTGCCATTTCGGTTTGGACAATTAAAAAAAAAACGGAGGGAGTATATGTTTTCTTTTTATCAGTTTCCATAGTGTTTTATGGGCGGAGGTTTATTGCAGATGAGCTCCACATTCAATATTTCAACTGAACTGAATTAATTGGTTCAACAACTTACAGAAAGTGTAAAATGATTTCTTCTACCAAATTAATATTGCATTACTTAAATTGACTGGTTTCTCAACTTTCAATATGCAGTGCTACAACTTGCACAAGATAACCTCAGAAAATTCAGCAAATTATAACAGTACTCTGAAATGTGTCATATTGTACTAATTTACAAAATAGAGTACCATGTCTTGATTTATTTTTACCATAATTCCTCGATGTCAGAAACATACACTGGCTCCAGAAGATCCAGCTTCACCACGCTTACTGGGAAATGACTCCAACATCATCTTCTGACTTCCACAATGAAAGTTGGCAATACCTCAAAATTGTCAGTTATGCCAGAAACTCATGATCTTCAACTAACTCAACAGTTGCTATTTGTTTATCAGCCACTGCTTTCAAGGTTTGAAGCCGAATATTCTCGGCTCGTGACCCAATCACCTGGCCCAGGATAGAAGCACCAATGGTTAAGGCCATTGCACTCTTGGGCATCACAACAGCCTTTCTGAGCATGGCTACAAATGGGACAGCAGCATGAACGCAATGAACCATGATAGGAGAATTTCTGAGTATGTTCTCCATATCCCTAGAGGAATATTAGCTGCCATACCCAATGCCGCAATGCAGAGCATCTTTGCTGGCAGTGCTTGTGGACGGAGGTTCTTACAAAAGCAGTCCTAGCAAGAGCAGCCCTGCAGCCACTACAGCAGGAGGACAACGGATTTTCACACCTGATGGCGGCTGAAGAGCCTACCAGATAGGGGAACCACATGACTTACAGCTCTGTAAGATTTTGCAATGGGACATTTCCTGTATGTAGCCACTCATTGCTGAGAGCCTCATGTTCTGATGGATGATTACCTTTCTGAATATGAGATGACATTTTAGTACATTGAAACTTGTGACAAAGTATAATATCTGATTCGTTGTGTTCCACTTTTCCTGAAATATATTGTCTTCAAAAATTTGTAACGACTTACTGAGAAGTATAGCCGTTTTTCCCTGAGGACTCAGTTTTCTGCTTCTGCTTCTTCCACTTGTCAGAAAAGAAATTGAAACAAATGGCCCCCAAGTCCAAATGCTGACAAGCTAATTGTGGCTGCCTTTTCAGCTAATGGGTTAAACATCGAAGTATGCTCAGGTTTCAAGTGATTATCATCATGGAAACTTGACCTCCTTGTAAGTGGGACAACCCATCATTCCCATGGAAGAGATTGAAGGCCAAATCAAAATTCGGACCATCTTCAAAAATTGGACTTTCGATCCAGCTACCTGCAGCAGTAGAGATGCCAACAGTGAAATGAATTGCATGGCTATGCATAATAAACTGAAAATACCACTGAGCTCACTTAACTAGTTAGGAGCACCAGAAAATAACTAGACCAACAACCATAGCTAGACAAGACATGGGCACTCACAGGACTGGGTGATTCATAGGCGAGAACGATAAGTTGTATTGCTAATGTTTCTTAAAAAAGGACATCGCTGAATGTCTTGTTCATCAAAGGGGCATTCAGATCCTTTATCCTTCATTTTGTTAAGAAACAAATCCATGAAGACCTCTGGTGGAAGTTAACCTGCAAGGCGAGATATTTTGTTACAGTTAACCTTAAAGTTCAAGTTCTAAGACTGCTAGACAAGGATCAGAATTTTCATTAACCCAATCGCCAAACAMAATATTATATAACATTGACTAGACAACAAGCTTGAAAAAGCCATTAAACAAGAAAAAGTGTGAAGAAATACAGACAAATATGTCATCACCGGATTAGTGGAAAATTCATGCTCATCAATTAATTCAGCAGTTTTTAGGCTTTCACAATTATTATTTAAGAGGTGGAATGTCATCAYTGGTGGTGATGATCAGAAATACATTTCATCTAAGGGGTATAATTGCTGAAGTCTTTCATAGAAACCCCAAATCCTTGTACTCATACTTCAAATTATCTGTAACAAAAATCCAAGAAACTCACATCTTCATTGTCTTCATTGACCAAGATATCATTCACAAAAGGACATATCCACTACGTTAAATTTTCAACCAGAGATTAAGTAGCTGAAAGCAATACTACTTAGCACAGWGAGKAAGATGCATGCTTCGGCTGATCAGCTTAGCCCTCTTTGAGGTTTTCATACAAGAGAACCCAAGATACTATTATAACAAACATAGGGAATCCAGCTAACTTTTGAGGCATCAACACAAAAGCAGAAGTGATAGCGACAAAACTTCAACAATGGAAAAATCCAACTAATCAAACGGATATGAAGGCAGACTACACAGAAATCAGCATGGTAGAGTGTGTTGCAAAAGCTGTGAATTGATAAAACTAATGAAGGTGATTATGAGAGGGGAAAGAGGTACAAGGGTAATGGTGCTACTAGTGAAAAAAAAAATTTGTATTCTAGACACATGAATACTTTCAAACTACTATGAGTCCATATCGGTGATCGATCCTCCCTTCTATTTCAAGTGTAAATTCGCAAGAAATGATCCCCTTCCATTAGAGCACTTTTTGAATGTGTAGATCAGCAAGTGCTGAAATCGAAGTTGAAAGTCTAGTTACGATATGATGAACTATTGACTYGCCTAGGAAACTATAAGTGACACATTTTGACCCCCAAATATTTGTCAATAATAATACATCATACCATATTTCAATAGCAATTAGGCAATTGCCAAGTGATCCATCTTGGACATCACGACCACATCACTAATCATCATTATCTATGGTTTGTGAGGTTATTGCAAGTTATAAACCGCAATAATTAACGGTTTAAAGTACAGGCCCAAAATCCATACCCTAGACTAAATAATGCTTAAAATGTCTCAGTGACAAGTAACTTGTGTGCTAGCTTGATCATGTTTTGCTAATTCGAAAATGGGTTYATGAGCGAAAACAACCTTTCCGCAAAAATGGCTTCAAAACCAATTACCAAAAAATTCATACTCAATCTCACATAGTGCAAATTCGGTGTCATTTTGTAATGTTATACTTAAAATTAAATAATTACAAATAAATACAAAGCTAATGTAATGCTTTTTAAAAGGTAACTACAACGTGGAATACCGCGCAATTAGACGCGCGCGTGTGCCACTAGTTATTCACATAGGTTACACATTTACCATTTAAACAACCCTTTTTATTAAATGTTCATAGAAACAGACTAAATATTCGTTTACATTTAATAAGTTAAATCCAAGAGTAAATAATTTATCATCCTATTTTTTCACATATTAGATAAAATTTGTATAAACACATGATACTCTCTTCAAACTCCTCATAATCTTTATTTTCTGACTACGATCTCAATAAAAAAAATATAAAAAACATTATGTAGACACGAGTTTTGGACACATATGAGTAAACAAATATGAGATTTAATTAATTACAAGAAAACAACGCATTATAGTGACCCTTTTAGGTAAATAGTGACCCTTTTTCAGTCAACAATATGTGTTGTGACCCTTTTAAAAACGCTACTAATTTTAAGGCAATATTTTGTGACCCCTTTTATGGGGTTTTTTTTTCCTAAATAATTAGTTTTCGAATAGTGTGAGGATTTTAAAATGTTGTTGTGGACTATTTTGTGAGTCAATTTGTATAATCATGATTGTGACCTTTTAGTCACTGTTACATAAATTGTGACCCTTTTTTCGAGTCTAATAACTATTCACCAAAATAATCACTCCTAAATATTTGAACGGGAAAAAAGAGTCACGAATTTGCTTTTCATTTTTACCAATTATTTAACTGAATATACTCCCTCAGGACTTTTTTTTATTTCTACATTCAGACTTTTGCACAGCATTTCGTAACTTTGGCTTGCTTTAATTATACATCTACATTAAAACATAGCCTATGTGGGATCTTATGATTCATCTCAAATGAGTATTTTTTAGAAATATAATTTTTATATTTAGCATTTACAACTCAAGATAGTGTAATTTGAAGTTGTTCTCGAAAATTGTAAAAAGCAAATAAAAGAGACGAAGGAGTATTGAAACTGTAACAAATTTTATATATATACAATTTATAAACCTATATATAAGCCGTTAATTACAACCAATTTCCAAATGTGAATATTTCAAATTAATTTTGATAAAGTCTCGTGAGATTTTTAACTAATTTTTAACGTGTATAGCTGACAAGACGCGTTTGGCTCGGAGGTCAATCAAATATCAGGTTTTGTTTTCAAATCAGTCATTTTTCGAATACATGGTCGAATTTCTTTCTTTATGACCCAGTCTATTTGGCATAGGGTCGATTTCTCGGCCGGGGAATTATTTTACAAAAAATCTTTAATGCTTGATCGCAAAAAACACTAAGTGATAGGGCTTTAAACGCTTAAATGCATGAAATTTACTATACTCACTACGTAATTTTTAGCTCGACACCACTCCCTCTAATTTTCATTTTTATATTTATGTTGCAAGTGGACTTTGCAATTTGCTACATTTATTACTTATTAATACTTTGATTTATACCAATAAACACGTATGTAAGCGTGACTAAATGTTATACTAGACAAACTCGGTCACATCGTTGTGTCAACATTTTAAAGCGAGCGTCTACAGGGTCGACCAAAAAACTGAGTTTGGTTCTACTTTCTGTTATGCCAATAGTTCCACTATGTCTCGACCATTCCACATATGAGAACCCGGACAAATGTCTTATGTTCCAAAAATTCAATGTTCATTTCAGACATGAATATTGATTTAATCATGAACATTTGGAGATTGACAATACATTTGAAATGAATATTCCCGGGACCATAAATGAAAATATAGTCCCGGATCAGCCTTAAGAATTGCGTAGTTATGACCCAATTTTTTCAGCATTGTTCGGTGTTTCGGCGTCGAATTTTACTTTGCCTATATATTATTACCTAATTAAGGGTTACATTATTATCTTTTTTTAGGATATTTTTATATATTTAATAACCTGTACATCGCCTAGGCATAAATTACTTTATCTTTTGAACTTTTTTCTTACGTGGGGGATAGTAGCAAATTTTGTGGGGGGCAAGGTATCCACAACATAAACCAATATTAGTGAGGAACTATCAAGATATAAGTGTTAAGTTTTGAGTACACTTAAACAAAAGGATAACCAAGACACATACTAATACCCAGGTACAACAAAATCGCCATAAAAATCCAAGGCGTTAGGAACTTACCTACAATTTCTTGATTTATTTAGGAGTCTACGCAAATTTACCTAAAATACCTAACGCCTACAATCTTTAATTAATTAGAAATATCTTTAATTTAGTATAACATTTACTGAAAAAAAAGTTTTTATTTATTTAGCCTTCGTAGATAAATGTGGTGAAGAAAAAGATAAAGGCTGGGGAATTTCTAAAACAATTCCTGCGGATTGTTTAAAAAAAGAACAATCCCAGTTGACATTTTTATATGACACTCCGTAAATAAGTGTCAACTTTAGGTTATTTAAAAAACATTATACTTTGACCTCAAAAGTTGCAACTTAATTTACGTGATGTACTACATATAAAATGCCACTGATTGTTTTATTAAAAACACTATAGTGCTCTTAACGGAGATGTGTTAGAAATTTTTCCCAAAAAATGGTGATGAAAGAAAAAAAAATAAATATGACTCAATTATGACCGAGAAAATAGTGGATAAAGTTGGAAACATTTACAAATAAAAGGGGAGTAGCGTTATAAGGGTACTCTATTTAAAAATTAACTAAGTTTTAAGGGCACCGTGCCATGATACAACTCGTTATAATTGCAAAGGTAGTACTAAAATTATTAATTAAAAACTCTAAAATAAGAGTAAAAAATAAATTTGGATGTACGTTTAATAATTTTGTCAAGATAGAATCATAAAGACGGATTTTGTTTATATATTATTATGTTTATTACATAGATAGATATGTATTGCGAAAATTTGTGATACACGGTCCGTAATATTATTTATGCACGGACCTAGCGTCCAAGACCCGTGCATTGATAAATATCAAGACCCCATGCAGCATGGCGGATTGGGTCCTGAATCAATCTACAACTTGGGTTATATAAAATTATTTAGATAATATTAATGAAATCAATACATACTATATATATATAAAAATATATGACTTTAATTTTGCTTTAAATAAAAAGATTTCGTAATGTGTACTCCGTATATAGATGATTGATATTGTAATTTTTAAAATAATTATAAAATTATATTTTGATAAAGTAGAAACCTTTCTTAGAATTAAGTAAATATACACAATTATTTATTATTTATTAGATATTGGATTAATGCACATATATTATATACTAGTAATTATTACTAAAAAAAAAGAAAAAAAAGAAAAAAAGGTTTCAAATTAATTTAGAATATGGTGTAAGGGGTAGTATTGACTCCACGACATTATGACTAATTAAACTATTTCATTGTATAAAAGGAATTCATATTAGTATAAAATGGCATTAGATGCTGGTACTATTCATGTTATTAGGAAAAAATCATTTCTTAATATATTCCATCAACAATATCATTATATGAAGAAAAATATAGAGTATAATCACGTGTTTTTAGATTTAGATTCAATCTCTCTCTGTATAAAATGATTTACGATTTCATATGGAGTTTTGATAAGAGAGTGTGTGTGCTAATAATGATTGTATTGGAATTAGCTATAAGTTGACGTGGCGAAGTAATAAATTTATGATATTAATATAGGAAGATCTGTCTATGTCTAAATTTTCTTAAAAATAAATTAGATACATTCATTTTGATCAAAACAGAAATTTTTCTGTTGGAATTAAATAAAGATATAAATTTTAATTAATTTATTAGCTAATAGAATTTAATAATATTATATAAAAATATTTACAAAAATAAATAAATAAGGAAATAAAGTTGTTTTGGGGAAAAATTTTACAATACCATAGGATTCACGACAGCCCAGTGGCACTTCTAACGAGCTTTAATGCACATTAGTAACTTATAGTATTGACTTCCAGTCTTTTTTATTGTTTTTTTATATGAAAAAGGACCAATTTATTAGAAACATGAAAATTTTTAATCTCTAATGTCTTCATCTCTCTATTCCAAATCGGTTAAAATAGTGAAAAAACCTAAAAAAAACAAAAAAGAAAAAAGAAAAATAGTCCTTCGCAAGAGCAATAGTTTCTTCCTGGAAAAATCAATAAATATTGGCGTGGCCCTGCGAGCTATTGCGTGCTATCTGCCCCACAACGTAACTCTGGTGCATGCTGTTTTGTTATCTTCCCCCAATTGTTTCTGTAAGCCATTTCTCTAATTTTAACTAAACGAATTAATTTTCAGAGGATCCTGTTTGAGTAATTGTTGTTATGAATACTTTCCATTCTATTGCATTACTGAATTTTGAGGCATTCAAAGCTAAACCCAAATTCATCCATTTGTCTAATTGCTCTTACATTGGAATGATCTTATGAATTGTACTTAATGTATCTGTATGATATTATATAAAAGTGATTAATATGTTCATGCCATGATAATTATCATGTAATAGCTGTAAACACAATGAATTATCTAAATGAAGAAATCACTGAAAAGTAGTCATCTGGAAGTGGAAAAGTAGATAACGAAGAATTAGTCTAGATACAGATTTCGGCGTGAACAAAGTAAATATTTAGCACGATCATCCGGTAATCTGGGGTAATTCCTAGTTAATAGTCGCTGGTCACTTTTGTGAGATTTTAGTGACAATTTTGTTTAAACAAAAATTAAACATTTTAATTAAGGGAAAATAAAATAAATATAAATACTACTATGTCTGAATTGTGAACTTAAAATTGTAGATACTCCGTTATAAC
>SNQN01012084.1:0-17019 GCA_008642245.1 Bassia scoparia
GATTAATAAAAGAGCTTAGGGTAGGAGGACGTAGCCCAGAGTTGGGTGAACCTCGTTAAATACTGTGTGTTCTTTTACTGCTTTGCTTACATTCCGCTGCGTATAGGAACCAGCCCAACTGGTTCCTTATCATTAGATCAAAAGCAAAAAGAAAATTCGGTCACAGTCGATTATACTCAATTCMCCCCCCCCCCTCTTGAGTATCTTAGAACCTTCAAGGATCATAGATGATTTTTTCCAAGGTCGTCCTTCTCTTTGGTCAAAAGCCAAAAAAGCCCTTGGTATATTTCCAAGTGTAAAAGATTATGAAAAAACCATAACACTGGACACTAATCAAAAGATCAATGAATCACTTGATTTAATGAAAGGCTTTATCAAGAAGAAGAAAAATGGATATGTGCACTTGGGACTGATCCAAATTGCTATAAATCCACTGATTAATGATGGGTTAGAAGCTCCAATAATAGTGTGTCTTCGATATAAAAGGCTTGGTACCTTTAAAGCCTCGTTGTTAGCAGTTGTGAAAACAGATTTATCCAAGGGTCCTTTCTGTTTCAACTACTTCCCTGGTCATTCAGTTCATAGATCCGATATACGTGACTTCCTTGTATTACATGTTATCAGTGGTGCTCCTTTGGTACTGTCATACAGGTTAGTGTGTAACGTAACCACGAAGATAACCTCAGATTTAAGGACCCTGTCCATGGTGAAACAACTTATTATCAACTGAGCAGTGGGGCTGAAAGCAGTACTACTAAATGGGATGAGGTCCGAGTATCAGGGTCGTGAACGTAGGTGTAAACCAGCTCAGATTGCTAGTTTCTATCGATGTGTGCCGCGAGCAAGATGTGAGTCATTGATGTGTGTACCACATTTTATTGATACAGTATGCCTTGGCTTTAGGCGAGTATATCATCAAATTATAAAGTGTGATATCTATCATAACTCATAATTATGTATATTTATCATAATTATCCATCTAATACTACTTCAATACTTTTTGTTGGTTTATCACCTTTGCTAATCTTGTCACGATGCGATATCACTTCTCTTAAAATGCGGAATCAAACTTTTCATCAGGGGTAGAGTGTCTATACTTTGAAGAAGTATGAGCCAACCACAATGCATAGTTTAGTAGAACCTTTTTTTCTAATCTTTGTGGGTCATCATAAGGATTTCACGAGTGTTCTGGACTGGTTTCGAATACGGCTTAGTCAACGATGATCGTGTTGATTTGTGATTTTACATTGACWTTTTTATTAGGAATGCACAACTTGACATGACAGCCATGAAGATGTAGTTCAGCTAGCATGACGGGCACCTGGGCCGAGTTGGTCTGTGAGCTGACTTTTAATTAGATGTTGGCTTGACTAGAAATTGTAGTTAGTTCGACTAATTAAAATAAGGCAATTTGTCAGAAACCCCTTTCTAGGTGGTTTTGTCAAAAACCCCTTTATAACGTTTGTCAAAAACCACTCTTTTCTATGTATTTAGTTTGTTGACCACCCACCTTACGCCGGAATCCGGCGTTGACTTGACATGTGCAAGTCACTGATCTCATTAAGTTGTATTTTTTTTTTGTTTTGCACGTATTTTTGTACGTATTGTGTATTCACTCCAAAACAAACCCTCCCATTGAGAATTAAGCAACTCAAACAACAAAATCAAAGGATAAACCAAAATGTGAACAAATTTCAACTCAATACAACAGCTCAAACATCAAACCAATTGAGAATTAATAAACTTAAAGTAATAGCGGCTGCTGAAGCTTGAAATTAATACCAATCAAACAATCAAACAAAAATACCAAGCAGGCTGCTGAAGCTTAAAGTAAACAATCAACAATCAACCAAAAATACCAAGCTGCTGAAGCTTGAAATTAGCCATAGCAGCAGCTTGAAAGATCTCTTGAAGAGAGACGCTTGTTTCAAATCATCCAAAACCTGAGCCTCAATCACAGAATCCTTCGTCTTCTCATTCCCTTGATAATCACATCATGAACTCTCAGGCTAATCGGTTCATCCTCAATCGATTCGCGAGTTTCGTCATTTTGCCCTAACTGTACCGACGCTTGGTTCGACATTGAAGACGAGAGATGAAAGATGATTCTTCGTCGTCGTCGTCGTCGTCTTCTTCTTCTTCGTTGTTGGTTCGTCTCGTCGGATTCAGACTCGTTGTCGAATCGTCGCCATTGTTAGAATAGGGTTTTAGTGAGTTCTTCGGTTGGACAACCATGTTGAGTGAGGAGAGAGAAAAGGAAGGTGGTGAGGCGGAGTGGCTAAGAGAGGGTGAGTCTGCAAGTGACGCGAGACTCGGGTTTCAATCCTGTGATTTTGTTGTTTGAGTTGCTTAATTCTCAATGGGAGGGTGTGTTTGGGTAATACACAAATACGTACAAAATTACGTGCAAAACAAAAAAAAAAAAAAATACACTTAATGAGATCACGTGACTTGCACATGTCAAGTCAACGCCGGATTCCGGCGTAAGGTGGTGTCAACAAACTAAATACATAGAAAAGGTGTTTTTGACAAAACGTTATAAAGGTGGTTTTTGACAAAAACCCACCCTAGAAAAGGTGGGTCTCTGACAAAATTGCCTTAAAATAACCATAGGTGCGTGGGAGTGGCTTGAGGTGCAAGTTGTATGGTACAATATCATCTTTATCCTTTATCATGACTCGCATGTAAACTTAGCATTATTAAAAGGATTCCTTTTCCATTGATCACACTAATTGGAAAAAGAAAAAAGTTAAATATAACATTCCTTGTTAGATCTTAGATAAGAAGTATAAAATTAGAATACTACTCAAAAAACAACTAAATTTGTATCCCTTGAGTCATTTATGATATATCCTCATATGTTGCTAGCTATGTTAATGATTGGGGCAGACATAAGGAAGACCTAAGCTAACGACTTCGGAAAATTCCAGGTAACTGCAAGTGTACCATTGTGGGGAAAGAGATAACAATTCACATAAGTTGTGTTTCAAAAAGTGATAAAAGGTTGATAGTTATTAGCAATTTTCCCTTAAATCTATGTATCTTCATATATACAATAATCTCTATTATGGAGTACGATTTTTTAGCTTTTTTTTTTGTTGAGGAATCATATTTGTAATTAATAATTTGTAGGAAAATTGACAAATGATTCAATCCTCTATTTTTGCACATGAATACATGATTCAAAGAATTAATTGTTACATTCTATAGGGCAAAACTGATTAGAAATTAGACTATTTTCAACCGTTTTTCCTCAATTCAATTTGTTTTTTCTACTTTGTTTTTCTTTTGTTTTGTTTAGTCTCATCTTTGTTTGTCAACTAATTTTCCCCTATGGTGGAATTTAGGTCTTTTTTGGTTTTTTCCCCTTTTGTGGGATAAGGTTATTTGTTATTGCTCTAATCCTAGATTTTAATCTATGGATTTTGTTTTCATATGTATTGTGTTCTGGGTTTCATTAGTAGCGAACATCCAACTTCTTCGATTCAATTTTTGGGGAAAGTTAATTGCCTATGCAATTACTGTCATTCAAGTAATTTTACATCTATTGTTATGCCAAATTCGTGCGAACTTACAGAAGGTATTGTTTTAGATGAAAATTTTCTTTAAGGCTTTTGTTGATCAAGATTTGGATCAATTGTATGATGTATTTCGTTTCTTGGATTGATATATTTGTATTTAACAATTAGTTTATTTGAATTTTGATTGTAAGTGTCATTTGACTTTTCTATGTTAATGAAATCTTTTATTTTTCTCGGTAAAAAGCTGACATTTATGCACAATTTAAGCTACTTATAGATTTTCGTTTAAATTTTACATTTTTTTTAAATATGTTATTAGTAGAAACCATCATATAAATTGAACGATATCTCTATTAGATAAGCCAAGGGGGGAGCATATGGTGGTCCCCCTTTGGAATTGACATGTTTGTCCTTTATTGAAAAATTATTTAAAATGTTTTAATTCCCTTCCTAATTTACATGTGTAACAGGAAATGTTTAATACACTTACACTTAAAAGGGGAAATTAATACCTAAATATGGAATAACTAATTAAGCAATTTTTAAACAATGATTAACCAAAACTTATATATAGAGTATATAGTTTATTTCTATTTAAACATTCATTTTCAATAACAATTAGGTTCTCCCCGTCAAAAAAAAACATTTAGGTTCTTATTTTTTTCAAACAAGAGTTTATAATTGTCATTTATATAAGTCRGGGAAATGTATATAATTAACCAATTAACTTGCATACTAGATTACAAAAACTTGACAATGCACGCATCGCGTGCAATAAAGATCTAGTTATATCATAACATAAGCATCAAACACAATTAAATTTAGTTTTTTTTAATAAATAAATGTCGCAACAAAATCTTTTCGATTTATAAATAGTACGGAGTACTCTATTTAGTTTCCAGCTGTATAAGATTTACTTCTATTCCTTTTAATAATTAGCAAATAATTCCAATTATACAACATTATGTACTATAAACAACATCTATACATTCATTATATATCTAAATAATGTTTCCTTGTTTTGATTTGAGAATGAATTATTACTAGCAATCATTATTGTTTTAAATGGTGTTATTCTTGGAAAGCATATCAATTGAGTTGCTTAATATGGGTACTTTTGTGATGAGCAATTAGCTTTATTTTACTTTCCATAGTAGGTTTAATTAATTCAGTTAAGAAATTCAATGCTCAATAGCAAGCATCTCTATATAAACAAATACAGTATTATGTAACTTGTATGTATAATAACGATTGCCAATATTTTCCTTTAGTTTCAAATATCTGTGTAAAACATCCGTTCGTTCTATACACAAAATCATTTCCCGTTCTTCCTCGTTATATCCATACGGAGCAGCGACGGAGAAGAACCCGTGGTGGTGGAGAAATCTACAATCTTCCTGCTGTCCTTATAGCCGGAGATTCATTAGTAATTTCACTGGTAATTTTCGATTACCAAAATACAATATTTACTTTCTTCGAAATTTATATTTTTTTGCTACTACTATTGTTGTTGGGGTAACAAATTAACTTTTAGACCTCGCTTGGTATGGGGGTAATGAATTAAGGGGTAATAAAAATCAAATTTGAGAAAACAAAGATGTTTTGGTAAAAATAAAGGGATGATTTGGTGGTTGGGAGGAAAATGGAAACTATTACCCTCATTTAGGGAAGATAGTTACTTTCCTCCATACTAGGATAATTGTTACCCTCATATTGAGGTAATAATTATCCCATTTTTCCCTTTTTTAGTCACAAAAAATGTAATTAATTTCTCTACCACTATCTTAATTCACGTGTATTCTTCTTATTTTACTTAAGTTTTACTTTTATTATCCTTATAATATACTACCATCTTTTTCAAACATGACTCACTTCAAAAGTTGATTAAAGTGTTTCTTTTTAGGATTAGAACAATAAAAAAAATAGAGTAGGCTTACATTGTATTTGGATAGCAAAGGAGAATGGAAAAGAAAGGAAGAGAGAGAGAGATAGAGGAAGAAGGGGAAAGAAAAGATAGAGAGTGGAAAGGTGAGATCCATTTTTAATCTAAATTTGGAGGAATTGAGCTAATTAAAGAGTGATGGAAAATAGATCATTCCCTTTCTTTCTCTCCTTCCTTCCACTCAAAATCATTTCTAAAACAAGGAAAATTAACCCCTCCCTTTCTCTTCCGTTCACTTCTTTCCATTTCATTCTATCCAAAAATAGTATTAAGGAATACCCAAGACAATGACTTCAGAAGTAACTAGTAAACAACCAAAGATACGTTTAATATTTGAATACCACTACTCTTAGTCTCCCACTTATTAGGTGAAAATACAAAATTTTATATTATACATAAAAATAAGAATT
Organism: Bassia scoparia; assembly: GCA_008642245.1. Taxonomy (NCBI): domain Eukaryota; kingdom Viridiplantae; phylum Streptophyta; class Magnoliopsida; order Caryophyllales; family Amaranthaceae; genus Bassia; species Bassia scoparia. The sequence goes on from SNQN01012084.1 coordinate 5,874, forward strand.
GTAAATTTATTGGTGTGTATGCTTCAAGAAATTATATTTCATGTTTAACCAATTTTTAGAAATGGCGGAACAACAAAGATTATTGCAATGGGATTGAGATTTGATAAAAATGGGAGTGAAGATAGTATTAAACTTATCTTTGGTTTTTACCTAAACTTTATACCATGACAAATGCAGCACAATCCCTGACCCTTATCATTCCCTTCTAATACCATGAGAAATGCGGCACACACTCTGATACCATGACAAATGTGGCACAATCTATGACCTAGTATTTACAATTACATAAATGGGATTCTAATATATACCAATACATATATAACTATCGTAACATGTCCTAAATTTTTCATGGCAGATCGATGGCGACAATTAACAAGATTAGTGAGAAGGAAGGTAGTTCCCAAATCAAAAGGAGCATAAATGATTGGAAATATCCTAGAATTCCCATTGGTCAATTGTACAAGAAAAAATTGTTGATTATTTCTCCAATTTATGCTATAAAAGATTTCGAAGAAACTATTTCAATCAATGGTAATGATCACTCTGTATCTGGTAGCTTACTTTCAAGCGAAATCATAAATGTTTTCAATAAGAAGCAACATAAGTTTGTGCACTTGGGTTTGGTTCAAATCGCGATCAAGCCACTAACGAGAGATGGCTTAGGAGCTCCAATAGTTGTGAGTCTTAGAGATGTTAGGCATCTTAACTTTAGAAACTCTTTGTTAGCACTTGTGAATGCTGACTTATCTCAAGGTTCTATCTATTTTAATTGCTTTCCTGGTTTTTCGGTTTCTTTGGGTGATACTTATTTGTTATATGTCCTTACCTTAGAAGTTGAGACGGGCAGGATGCCTTTGGCATTGACATATAGAGTAGTGTTCAAGGCGATGGTGGATTTAAGCCCCGAGGCACTACAAGAGCCGATTTTTGGTGAAACGACTTATTTTCAGTCGGCTAGTGGCAAATTCAACTCAACAAAATGGGATGAATCTGAGGTGCAAGTCCATGAATCATCGACTAGTAACAAAGAACCTCAAGCACAAGCGGCAGAGAATGTACTGCAAACAGATCCAAATGATCGTTTTTTAACAAGGTAATTAGCCTTCAAATTAGCCATATTTCACAAATATTTTTTATCTATATAAGTATAATCAACAATCTCTTTTGTTATTAAATTCCAGGGGCTAAAATCTGTTTCCTTTAAGCTCGCCAATGATAAACACAACTCAAAAAGCATAGCAAACCGGGGAGATTGGAAATACCCTAAGATCCCTATCAACCAAGTTTACATTAGCATTGACCACAATATGGTGTCGGCTTCAGATTTTGTGGATATATATTTCACGAAAGGTTAGTCATTCTTTTTGGTAAAAAACGAAAAAAGCATTTGGGATAACTACAAGTGATCATTATGAAAAAATCATAACACTGAATACCATTAATGAAATCAAAGTATCGCGTGATTTACTGAACGACTTTATTAAGAGGCAAAAAGCTGGATTTGTGCACTTGGGGACTGATACAAATAGCTATACATCCATTGATGAATGATTGTTTAAAAGCTCCAATCATAGTGTGTGTTAGAGATAATAGGTTTCGTACCTTTAAACGCTCTTTGTTAGCACTAGTGAAAGCAGATTTATCCAAGGGTCCATTTTGTTTCAATTGTTTCCCTGGCTATTCGGTTCATAGGTCCGATATTTGTAACCTCCTTATCTTAAATGTCACGAGTAGTGCTCCTGTGGTATTGGCATACAGAGTAGTGTGTAATGTAACGTTGGATATAACCTTAGATGTGAGAAACTTGCTTATTCGAGGCGAAAAAACGTATTATCAACCATGTAGTGGTGCTGAATGCTCTACAACTAAATGGGAGAAGGTTCAAATTTTGGGGTGATGAATGTTGACGTAAACGAGTTCAAATGGCTATACCATATTGTGAGTTGAAGAATAATTATGAGTTTGTGATGGATGTGTTAGTAGTCGGCTTGAATGGTCTTGTGTTTAACTTGGTCATATAGTAATTTGTAATATCGTAGTCCATCTTTATTAATATTTTAAGGAATTTTATTTTAATATATTCTTATTATTATATGAGTACATTGACTTTAAATTTTTGGTATGACTATTAAGTATTATTAAGTTAGGATAGATCCAAACCATTTTTTAATGTTTTTCTCTTAAGTTTAGAATCTTACTTGGTGATCAGGAGTGTAACACCTCAATTATTCTCTCCTTTATCAAATCATTTTCCTATAAGATAGAAGAGAATTATTAAAGTGTTACCGCCACATGTGAAAACGTTTCATTTATTTAGAATGCTGCTGCGGAAAATAATCAAAACCAAATTATTAGAACTTTAAGAAATCTACTAATAAATTAAAATAAAAACCTTATCACTTGGAACCATCAATATCCCTTTATATCAAAAATGAAAAAACTTTATTTATCAACTATAAAATCTTGCTTTCGACCGTACGAAGCAGCTTTTCTCCTTTCTCTCTCTCTTCGAGCTCCCTTTGGTGATGGCTCAGACTCGAAGACAACGTGGGAATTGGGGGAAGCCAGGGAAGAACAAAGCTAAGAATCACTCTAAACAATCCCAATCTTCGATTAAACCTTCTAGACCTGCGAAAAAGTCCAATTCTAATTCCAAGGGTTCCTCAAAAGGGCTCCTAACGGCGACAAAAGRAGGGGTTTCGGTGCTGGAAATGGCGGCCAACTGGCAATCGGACCTTGACATTTCATCTTCTACGGAGGATGATGCTCGGAGTATGGATAGTGGGCCATCTGCAGTGGTCGATTTTATCACGCCGACTCGTTGCCCTATTGCTGCTGTGGTGGAGACACCGATTGAGCAAGGTATTTCTATGGCTTCTCAATCGATTAGTCCTCGAATTCTTGATATTAATGATGTATGTGGTATTAATCATCAAATGGGGGCTGTTATTGCGCCTGATTCTGCTGGTCACGTTGCTGTTGTAAATGGCCAGTGTACTGTTCCGTTGGATGGTCCTCTTGTTATGTCACCTACGGTTGTTATGGTGGGATCTGGGGCCTCTCCGGTGGTGCAATCTGAACACAAACCTATTATTAACTTGCTTGACATACAAGATGAACTGGATTTTTGGCAATCGGTGGTTATTTGTTGTGTTATTGGTGCCAAACCCCCAATTCAAGTCATGGATGGTTTCATTAGATGTGTTTGGGATAAACTTGGTGTGGACATTGTTGCCCCTATGAAAGGAGCTATGGTTGTGCGTTTTCTTGATAAAGGGGGAGCCGATGCTGCCTTGCGAACCCGGATTGCTTTTGATAACAAACCCATGGTGGTTAAGCCTTGGGATCCAGACTTGGATATGGATGTTCTTGCTTCTACCAAGGTTCCGATTTGGCTTAAGCTACCTCAATTGCATCTTAAATATTAAAAGGCTATTTTTCTAGAAGATTGTGGAGGGTATTGGGTCTTTGATTCAACTTGACAATTTCACTGCCAAGAAAGAGAGGTTGTCATTTGCTAGACTACTTGTTGAAGTTGACCTCAATCAAACATTTCCTAATCAGATTGTCTTTATCAATGAAAAAGGTGTTGAGATAGCACAAAAAGTGGAGTATGAATGGAAACCTACTAAGTGTGGATTTTCCCTTAACTTTGGACATACGGAGGACATTTGTAGGAAGAAGAAGAAGGGCAAACAGGTTTGGAGACCCAAAGTAACTGATGGAGCCCCTAGCAAGGATACTCTGGAGGGATCTGGTCCCCCTAAGATTTCAGTCCAAGAGAGGAGAGTGGATGCAGATGGTTTCATTACTGTGACTGGCCCAAGAATCCGTCCCAATCCTTCTGATTTCCAGGTGCCTGTTGCTAATGCTTTTAAAGTTTTAGGATTGCAGGCCTCTTTGGCCTTGGATAAGGAAGCTTCCCTTGGAGACCAACTTATGCTACAACAAAGGGAGAGGGGATTAGACCCCCCTGTCCCACATGGATAGTGCTATTGTCTAGAATACTAGGGAGTTGAATAAAGTGGCCAAATAAAAGTTAGTTAGAAATCTTATTTCTGCTAATCATGCCAAGATATTCTGCCTCCTAGAAACTAAGGTAAAGGCTAAAGATTTGAGAGCCTTTTACCTGACTTTGTGCCCAGGTTGGTGTATCACAACTAATATTCCCTGGAATGGTAAAGGGAGGGTGGTCTTGGCTTGGGACCCTTCTGCTTTTGAGGTGCAAATTTTGTTCTGTTCGGCTCAACTGGTTCGTTGTAATGTGAAGCCTACTAGAAGTAGTCATACCTTTGCTTGGAGTTTTATTTATGCTCTTAATGATAGGGCTGGGAAACGTTTGTTGTGGAATGACTTGCGATCTTTGTCTGCTAATGTTCATGGTGGTTGGCTTTGGTTTGGGGATTTTAATGTAGTCCTAAAACCTGATGAGAAAACTGGGCCTGTACATGACCATGCTAGTCTTGAGGAGTTGCATGATTGTGTTGCTTATTATGGGATGGAGGATGTCAAGTTCACAGGCAGATGGTATACTTGGACTAATAAACAAGATGGTGCTAATAGAGTAATGTGCAAGTTGGACAGGATAATGGMAAATGATRTGTGGATYAGTTGYTTTCCTAATACAGAGGTTAGGTTCTTGCCTGAAGACTCTTTSGATCATAGTCCAGCACTGCTCARTAGTTTCCAAGAGGTTTCTGGTCTCAAACCTTTTAGATTCTTTAATTGCTGGTGTCAAAAGGAGGGGTTTGATAATCTTGTGGCTCAACACTGGAAGACAACTGTTCAAGGGTTTCCAATGTACAAGGTGACTCAGAGGTTAAAATCTTTGAAATTTTATATCCGGGAGTTCAACAAGCATGTGTTTGGAGATGTTATTGGCAGAGAGAAGTTGGCAGCTTCCAAATTGCAGGAGGCCCAAACCCACCCTCATGCTAATCCAGATAGCTTGGAGGCCAGACAAGCAGAATTTCGTGCTTTTCAGGAGTACAAGGAACATAATACTTTATTGCTACAATTTTTAAAACAAATAGGCAAAGAAGATTGGGTATGCCTAGGTGATGAGAACTCTGCACTTTTTCACAGGGCTGTCAAGGCTAGAATCAGCAAGAACAGAATTAACACAATTAAAGACTTGGCTGGAAATTGGATACTGGATCCTCAGGTGGTGAGCAGTATGTTTGTGAATCATTTTACCACTTTCATGAATGGGAGTAAAGTTTCTACCTGTCACTTAAGGAAGAAAATTCTGCATATGGGTAGGCTCCTAACTGATCAACAGGCTACCATGTTAGATCTCACTTTCTCTGCTTCTGAGATAAAGGCAGCTGTCTGGGATATTCCTTCTAATAAAGCACCTCGTTTGGATGGTTATGGGAGCTTCTTCTTCAAAAAGTACTCGCACCTGGTTGGGGAGGATGTTGTGCAGGTTGTTCAGGATTTCTTTCATACTGGCAAGATTCTTAAAGTTGTTAATGTGACTGCCATAACTCTTGTGCCTAAAATCAAATGTCCTCAATTTGTCACAGACTATAGGCCTATTGCATGCTGCTCTGTCATCTACAAAGTCATTTCTAAGCTCATTTGCTCCAAATTGAAGTTGGTACTCCCTTCTCTGGTGTCTCAAACACAGGAAGCTTTTGTGAGTGACAGGAGTATTATTAATAATATTCTCATTTGTCAAGATCTGGTCAAGCACTATGCTAGGAAGAACGCAATGCCTGGTTGCCTCATGAAAATTGATCTTCAAAAAGCTTATGACACTGTTGAATGGCATTTTGTGCAGGAATTGCTCACTGCTCTGACGTTTCCTCCTCACTTTGTACACATCATTTTGACCTGCATCTCCACCACCTCTTTCACTCTGCTCATTAATGGTACAAGCCAGGGCTTCTTTGCGGCTAATAAAGGTTTGAGGCAAGGGAACCCTATGTCCCCCTTGCTCTTTGTTCTGTGCATGGAATACCTTTCCCAGACTCTCACTTATGTGGGTAGGCAGCAAGACTTCAAGTTCCATTCTAGATGCAGAAGGCTTAGTCTGAATAATCTATGCTTTGCTGATGATCTTACGATGTTTTGTCGAGGGGACTTCTCGAGTGCCTCTAAACTCTTGCAAGGGCTAAAACACTTTGAATCTGTTTCAAGATTGCATGCTAACCATAGTAAATCTGAAATTTATACTGTTAATATGCCACAGCAGGATGTGAATTTATTGTGTGAGATCTCAAGCTTTACAGTTGGCTCCTGGCCTTTTAGGTATCATGGGATGCCCATTTGCAATAGGAAGGTCTCCGCAAAGGATTGTGTTATCTTAATTGAGAAGATAATGAGGAGAATTAACTGTTGGCAATCAAGAAACATCTCTTTTGCGGGAAGACTACAACTTGTCAATTCTGTTTTGATGAGTTTGAGCACTTATTGGATGCAAATTGTGATTCTCCCTAGAGCTGTTATTCATAAAGTAAATCAACTGTGCAGGAAATTTCTTTGGGAAGGACACATTAATGGAACTAAGGTGGGATATGTGAGTTGGGCTCATCTTTGCACACCTAGGAAGTATGGGGGTCTGGGGATCCGTGATGTCTCCTTGTGGAATCACATTGCTCTTGGTAAAATCATTTGGCAAATTGCAGAGAAAAAGGACACTTTATGGGTGAAATGGGTACATGATGTGTTTCTGAAGAATCAGTGTCTCATGGACTACAATCCTTCTTCTCAGTCCAGCTGGATTTGGAAAATGCTTTGTCAAGCAAAAAGGAAGTTGCAGAGTTTGAACATGTCTGCTTGGTGGCCTGCTCAGGGTTGTTCCTATTCTATTGGGAAGATATACAATCACATTCAGGATGTAGGTGTACATGTGCCTTAGTATCATGTGGTTTGGCACAGTGAGGCTATGCCTTGGCAAAAATTCATTTGGTGGCTGATTATGCTTAACAGGCTTCTTGTTAGAAGCCGCTTGTATCATTTTGGGTGTTGTGATTCTGCCTTATGTTGCATCTGCTCAGTATGCTGCAGGTTGTGTCAGTATGCTCAGTTACTGTGGCAAGCTATTTTTGGTTGGCTGCAGGTGGTTGTACAGTTCAGGAGTCTTTCTCATCTTGTGAGTTGGCTTAAGAGGGGCAAGCAGATGACTAGCTGCATAGACGCATTGTTGGTGCTGCGGTTGCTGGTGATATTTACCAGCTTTGGCTAACACGAAATAGAGCATTTTGGCTGCAGGAAGTCTACTCTATTGCTTATAATCTGAAACAAGTCCAATATTTTCTACGCATTAGAGTTAGAAAAATTCAAGCTTGTAAAATGAAGCGTAAAGATCGTACTTGGCTTTGTAATGTGTTAGGCATTGATTTCTGATTTGGATGTTTTCTAGCTTGTTTGATATTGTCCTATCTTTTGGACATGTTTGGTTGTAATCGTTATTGAGCAATAAAATTTTCCTTACTTACCAAGAAAAAAAAACTTTATTTAAGACTAGTAAAAAAAACTAAAACTACTGGTAGACACGTAAATGTGTCTCCCCAAATGAGTAATTGATGATGAAACATATCACGTTTCGTGATCGATTTGGTTCCAAAAGACGCAGTTGAACTCGTAAAAAGCTCGAAATATGTGAAGTTAAGCTCAAAATCATGTGCCGAAGGTCAAATGAGAGGCAAAARGTATTTTCTTTTATTTCTTTTATTTATTTTCTATTTTTAGAATTTTATATTTGGTTTTAGGATTTTTCAAAATAATTTATATTGGCGATTTTCATGATTTTCACTCTTCATTGCATTCTTCTCATTTTTCTGAGGTCACCAGTATTTTTAGATTATTTTTCCGATTTTTCTATAATTTTCTATGAATTTTACAATATTTACAAAAATCAAAATACGCAAGAAATACATAGAAAAATCAGAAAATACTTTAAAAATGCCCAAAAAATACTTGGAATGTTCTAGAACCCTCTAGAACTATATTTCTTGCAAAAGAAGTGTCTAGGTTCATGCAAAATCCAAAGAGAATCAGAAAATCTTCGTGTAATCTTCGTATATACGCTCCATGGAGCGTATATATGCTCCTTGGATCGTATATGTTCAAGATCAAAGGGAGATTCAGAATATTCAAGCGTATATACGCCCAACTGAGCGTATATACGCTCCTCTGAGCGTATATACGCTCGTTTTTGGTTTTTGTGCCTATAATACTCTCTTACGCCTCATTTCCGATGAGATGGCATACATCGCTAGGCTTCGCATACTCTCTCGCTCTCTCACTCATACTCTCTCACCACTAAAAACACGAAATACGAGTTCTAGTACGTCTTTTTGAATCAAATCAACGAGCGAAATCAAGGTATAACTCTGAGGTTACTCACCCAAAACCTCATTTTCGCTTCCTTCTAACTTGATTAATAACTATTTGAGTCTCAATTCAACTAACAAAATGTAGAAACCCACCTTTTTAATCGCTTCATGTAAATATGTAGGATTATTTATCACTTTTTGGTTGTTTTCATTTTCATTAACTTTATTATCCTTCTCATTTTATCGTTGTCATTAATGTTGCTTGTCATTACTAACGTCTTCTTTGCATTTTGTATAGTGTAGGACGTGGGCCGCGCCCTCAGCGTATAGCGGGCGCGCGGCTTGGTACTACATCGAGGTGCTTTTGCGTGGGCTTGAGCCACGGATCCCGCAGTGAGTGCGTTGGGGTAGTGGTTGTCGAGTGAGGGGAATCGCCACCGTGCTAGAAAGGTTATTCACGGACGCCCGAAACGTTGGTGCCAAAAACAGATGGCCCCACGTCAATCAAGTACCAGTCGTGGGTTCGGGACATGGTACGAATCAGATCTGTAACCCAATTCGCCCGCATGTAGCCGCCTCTACTCGGTCTCATTGATATTCCATTTAAACACGATTTATTGGATGGACACAACTTACATATTCGCAACCTTAGAAACGCACTAGCCCTAAAAATTACTAAGTGAGTATGTTTCTATTATGCACAAGAGACTACCTAACCTAGGAATTGTGACCACTTTGTATTAATCATGTTAAAACGGTGCCTAAAACAGGTTGTCCATAGTTAATCTGATTTAAAGTGATTCACATAATTCCGGTCTTTGTTTAGCAAAATATATACAAAGTTATACAACATGAACAATATGCAATAATATGAAGTGCAATAACTTCAAAGTTATGCGCAAACTCATCTTACCCTAAATCTGCAAAGAAAACAAAAGTTAGTTTGCAAAACACAATGAAACGAATCCTTTGCCTTGAATCGCTACATGAAAACAAAGAAAACAATTGTTAGTCCATGATAAAACGCAAGCGCAATGGATCTTTCGCCTTGAATTGCTATACAGAGAATAAAGAATTGTTAGTATTGACAATGGATATAATAATGAAAGAAATCAAAAGAAAGAAAAACAAAACAATGAAATGAATGTACCTACATATTTTACAAGAAAACAAGTTAAAAGTGAGTTTCTACATTGCTTTAATTATATTAAAATCATAACCAAATGGTTAGTAATATTAAAAGAAAGTGAGAGAGATTATTGGTGAGTAATCTCAGAATTCAACCTTGTTATCGCTTGTTGATTCGTAAGAGAATCGTGCTTTGAATGTGTGATGTGTTTAAAGTGTTTTGAGAGAGAGAGAGATGAGCGTATGCAGAGTATGAAGTCGTGTGAAAGTGTGAAAGCGTGAGAGAGTGAAGGTCAAGGTTGTCTCGGACTGAGCAAGGCAAGGGTATATTTATAGGCACGAGGCAAAACGAGGCGACAAAAACCTGCGTATATACGCTCAGCGATGAGCGTATATACGCTCTTGAGGAGCGTAAATACCTCATCCTAAGCGTATATCGCTTCTTTCTTTCCATAAACTTTTGGAAATTTCGTATGTATGCTTTGAGCGTATATACGCTCTCTGTTGAGCGTATATATGCTCCTATGAGCGTTATACGCTCATCATTTGCGTATATACGCTCATGATTTCGTATATATTTAAAAACCTCGAAATATTTTGATTTCCTCCGTTTTATTCGTGATTTCCCTTGATTCGACGCACCTAGACATCCTTGCTCTCCAAAGCAAGGGAGTTCTAGAATGTTCTAGGAAGGTTCCACGTATTTCCGGAGTATTTTTCTAATTATTCATGGTATTTTCTGCGTATTCTGCGTATTTAAACATTGCAAAATTCATAGAAAATCATAGAAAAATCAGAAAAATCATTTAAAAATACTGGCGGATTCAGAAAATGTGACGACATGATGAAAATCAAAAGCATGAGAATCGCCTTTGAAAACCTTTGAAAACCTTTGAGAAAACCGAAAGAAAATATTTTTGCCTTGCCTGTTGACCTTTGCTCATATTTCCGAGTACGACCTTGCGTATTTCCACTTTTGTGAATTCAAAGCATTCTTCGGTTCGAAACAAACGCGAGACGCGGTATGTTTCATCACGGATTACTCATTTGGGGAGACACATTTTCAGGTGTCTCAGAAGCCCCACTTGACGAGTCTGAAGAGACGATAGTCCGTAGACGAAAGTCAAAGTATTCGATTCGGGACGGAGAGCAACTCAAGCCGTTCTGCGACCCTGAGTTACCCTTTACCCGGTACCCTGCAAAACAAATGTTAGTTTTACCTGTTACCTTCGCCTGCCCATGCGGTGTTGTGCCTCGGAAGCGCCTGGATCCTCGGGTGGTTCTCCCTACGGCTGACCTTGGCTTTTCGGGAGAGTTGTGATGTGTGTATGCGGAATTTCTGGTGCGGGGAAAAATTCCAAAACCCGAAGAATGCGCGGAACTTCTTGAGCGGGAGAAGATTCCAAGACCCGAAAGATGTGTTGCTTGAGATTTCTGTAGCGGGAGAAACCATAAGACCCGAAAGATGCTGTGCTGGATTTCTGTAGCGGGAAAATCGTAGACCCGAAGATGTGTGTGTTGGATTTCTGTAGCGGGAGAATCGTAGACCCGAAAAGAATGTTTCTACTGGATTTCTGTAGCGGGAGAAATCGTAGACCCGAAAAGATGCTGTGCTGGATTTCTGTAGCGGGAGAAATCGTAGACCCGAAGTGTGCATATATGGATTTCTTGGCGGAGAAAGTTCAAATCCAAAACCCGAAATGTGTAAAGGAGCTGTTGTGTGAAGAAGCCCC
>SNQN01012085.1:0-17014 GCA_008642245.1 Bassia scoparia
GTCCCACTGACAAGCCTAGTTAAATGTTATACAAGTACTAGTTTGTAATTTTTTTTGGTTTGAAGTTATACTAGTTTTTGTTGTCAAAAATATCGAAGAGGGAGAGATTCAATTGAATTAATATTTTAATATTAATTTTGTGCATTTCACAATCTATCTATGCCTATTATGTTACACCGACACTTAACTCCCTCTAAACTTTCTTCCTTGCTTTCTCACATTAACTTGCAAAGTATTATGTAACCAATGGCAGACGTAGATTTTGAAAAATGGGTATGCATCATACAACGGAACAAAAATTTTGATTCATCGAGTCGGTTACAATTAAATAAAAAAAAAGACAAATAATAATGTCAGACATATGTCAAATTGTCAATCTTTAAATACAATAAAACCATATAAAATAAATACTTAAAACTATTACAATTGTTGTCTATGAGTTTTCATATTTTGAAATCGTTGAACACTTGAACAATCGATTCCAAACTAACATTTGCAAACAAATCCTTTTCAAGATAAGTTACTAAACAATCATTCCACATTTGATCTCCCAAGCTATTTCTTAACTTATCTTGTTTAAGGTGGGGGTTGATTTTGTGCATTTGATTGAGTTTGAGGAGAAGTGTATTCATGACTTTGATGAGAAGTGTTAGCTTTTTTGGAAAAAAACTTGTAATGCTAGGAGTGCTAGGAGTCTTGCTTGAGTTGCTTCTTTTCATTTTAAAATAACACAAAATAAGATGAAATAAGCATACAAATTTTGGCCTAAATCATTTTTGTTCCACTCAAATTAATTAAATCAAAAAATTTTAACACAAACTACACATGTTTTCGTATGAAAAACAACAACATTAAGCTCAGCTCATAAAACACCAACAAAACAGTAAAATCAAACTAACTAACTTCGATTACATGAATACACGAATTTTTCCATAAAAAAAACACTAGATAGCTCATTCAAATCTGAAAATTAAATTAAACCAACAATTCAATTAAACAACACTAGAGCGAGTCGATCACGAGTTGAGGCAATGGGGGGGGGGGGGTGTTCGACTCGTGCTCATTAGTTTTCGAGCCGAGCCGAGTCGATAATGAGCTTCTCGTCAAATGGTTTAGTCCTCATGAAATCCACATTTTATGAGAAAAATCGTTGACTATATTTTCAATTCTTCAAAAATTAATTATTTTATATTGTATTAATTTAGTTTTATTAAGTGTTGATGAAAAATTTAATTTTGCAAGACATGATGTAGAAAATTATTGATTTCTGTGTAAAATTATCGAGTTTTGAGCTTATTCAAGTGAGCACGAGCCAATTCGAATCGAGCGTTGACCGAGTTTTTACCGAATCGAACACGAGCTACTCGCGAGCTGTTCAGCTCAATAAACACCCCTACGCGTGACTATGTGACTGAATTTTAGTTTTTTTTTTTCTTTTAAAATCCACCTATTTTTTAAAAAAATAATGACGGGTCACATGACCCAATGTGACCCTAACATACTTGAAAGTGCTCTAGATTGAATTGAAAATAGAACAATATGCCCTAAATAGTCTAGAGTACATACCCAACTCACCACCACAGTCTACACGACGTCGTTTAGCTCCACACATTTGGGATCAAATAAGCAAAGTTGGATTACTGGGAAATGGGAATAACATTACAATTAACGGCAAAACGACCACCTTTTCAACTTGGGTTTCTTCAATTAAACAATAAAGTTTTGATCTTTTGAATAGTTCCTCACACATTTATACAGAACTCCACTACTGAAGTGATTGGGTGTCAAATTTTAGAATTAAAAAGCAGCATTTCTGGTCACGATTCGTCCTTCCTATGTCTTTCATAGCAATTTTTGCAATACTCAAACACTCAAATTTTCATTCTCTCTAAACCATTGCTTATTTCAACTTCCCATACATGTTTCTTTCTTTTCCCCAGAATAAAAACACTTTGCAAGCCTCTCGCATGCTATGTCTTCAATTATCGAGTACTTATTGTCTGATTTTTTTAGCAATAATGTAGCTGTTTATTGCTAAGTTGAGGTGGCGTATTAGTGCATATCATGACTTCATTGAAGACATATTTTTGTATTCAATACGCAAAATATTTTCTTTGCTATGATACTATCTGTTTCACATTTGTATACCTAATTTTCAAATGCACCCATTTTGATTTTCAGATCCACTACTATCTTTGATAGGTAGTGAATTGCGAGAATAATTTAAAACACTTGCTTGTTGATCTTGCGAGGTAGAACGAAGAATTGAGTTAATGCCAGTAGACATCTTGTCAATTAGCCTACTTAATCAATGTAAATGGCGATTGCTTGCGTTGAGTTGCTTCTATCTGATCAATTACTCAAGTGTCTTTAATCTCAGCACGTTAGACTTGGTTTTAACCTTATAAATAATGTAAGGCAAAATGGTTTGTTAAAGTTGTGAAGATATCTACAGTCATTACCATTCAATGATAACTCTATTGTCCTAAGTGTTTATTTTTCTTCTAAAAAGTTGCATCCCATTCCAATACCACCTTCAAGCTGTATTGGATGGTGATGAATTGCTTCCCCGCTTGAGACAATAAAACACAAACTTGAAGTAAAATGTTCCCCCTCATGAGAAACTAACACAAGCTCTGGAGTTAAAGATTGTTCCCAGTAAGATTATGAGGTGTCATCTTGCAAACTACACTAGAAATTCAGATTTACCATTACCACAACTTCACTAACCTCAGGATGTTGATCATTTCAAAATTAAATGGCTGCCTGTTCAGAGTTGAGCATCCAAAACCTATAGTGAGGGATGAAGTTGGAAGATGAATCTTTTTGAGGATTGTTTTTCGTACTAGTTGAATGAAGGGACCGACCAGGAAATATAGCGAGGATTTTGATGAGTAACTCTTAGAGTTTAAGTAGCATGCTTGCTCACGAACCCAATCCACCCACCCCATTGTTCCTTTCCACCACCTTATTTCGTTTCTAATTCTTTTTAAAGTTATCCCTTAAAATTCGAGCATGCCCTAATATTTACAACCTTCACCTCCATTTATGAGTTAAACTTCTTAATCTTGAAAATAGAGAGGGTGCTTGTTAGCTTTTGTTTGTTAACACGGTATAAGTAGCAACCAAGAGTAAAAGACGTGGCCACGCATAAATTTTTAGTTCTTCCAAGTTCGCTTCGAAGAATCTTTAATTCTAGTATACTTAATTTGCTGTATAAATTGCTGCGTAAATACCATCCAATGAATATCAATTATATTTTACAGGTGCAGGTCTCGAGGACTGTGCACAATGCTAGTGAAAGATAACATTTTCGTGTAGTTATCAAACAATGTCATCACTCTGCAAAATTTGTTTTGATGCATACTGTTTGAATTGATTCAATTCAATCCATGTTTTGAAATCTAAGAATAACTTGAGAGAGAACTAGTTGACATCCATTAGTGATCTAATTATATTGAAGTATTATTGCCAACCAGTCCAAGTGCTAATAGAGTATGTTTTCAAGTTCCTTGTACATCTACAAGCACAATTATTGAAAAACCTCAGAGAACACGTCAATTCGATTGTGGAACTGGTACGATGAGGCATCCGGTAAAACTGCTTGACATGATCCTTCCAAAATTTCAGTATGAATAGTATGTCCTTGATACCATGATAATTTTGTGCATTATAACTAATGTTCTGAATGGAATTATATCCTCCATGGCTTCATATTACTTCTCCATATGTAAGAAACGACAGAGCCAAGTACACAAAAATAAGAGACCTAACAGAGCATTAGGTTCTTACAATGCGATCTTCTGGATGCGCAGATTCTCTCTTGTCTGGCAAGTAAGTTTTTGCTTCAATCTGATTGATTCATTGAGATTCATGGGGAAGTGTCAATCTATAGTCTCGAAGGAATTAAGACAAATACTTGAAGCTTCCAACTTTTTCAGAAGTGATTGGATGGAAAAAGTAGCTAGCATGTACTAATAGAATTGTGTAGGGTAATTAATTTGCAGTTGTAGTTTCCTATCCCTAGACTCCCTGGGACAATATAACAATCAACATAAAGTTTGCAAATGTAGAGTGCTATCCACCCAAAGAGGCAAATACCGCATTGGCTTCAAGCCTGGCTTGTTGCTTTTCGCTTCTTCCATGTCGCTCTTAATGAATCAATTTCGCTACAACATTTGCGTCTGTAGCTGAGAGCAGAATCTTATCATCACCTGACGCTGCTATTGATATTTGATAAAATGGTCCATTTTTTCCGCCTTTTGGTCTCGTTGATGCCATACTATTGTAAAATTGCCCGCTACCATAGCACCCAACTTGCTCTGAGGTGCATGAACAAACCAACATAACTTGATCGTGTGCGGGACACCAACTTGGATAGTCCCAACCTTATAGCCGGCACTAAAAGCATATAATTGATGGTCATAACGACATTCCTCCAAAATAAGGCCCAAAATAAAATTATTCCTTAAGGCTAATGTACTCGAAAACATTAGAAGAAGCGGTAATGTTTATTTTTGCCGAATTATTTCATCACCGACCTCATTTATGCTTTGTATGTGCACGCGACTACCCTCGCGCATCCCAATGCACAATCAAGCTTTTCTTGCTGACCAATGTTGCACTACTAAAGTTGGATGCCACTTTCTCATAACATAAATTATTGATTGCTCTCGATGAGCTCTCTTCAGTGCCAATTCCATAATCATTCAAACTCTTGCTAATAACTACGAGTACTTTGCTCCCAAATTTACATACAACATAGTAATTCACTTTCATATTTTAGACACACAACTTTGACCTATATGTCTTTTAATTGATGTTCAAATTTTCTTCTAGTAGAAAAAGTTTGTATTTGGAAACTACATGCTTCAACATAAATGGATTCTACTTTACTATACCTTTCCTTACAAATGAAAATAAAAATAAGAGAGATCAACAATTACTGCTGACTAGGAAGTAAGTTAACTGTACTAGCGTTTTCCAGAGCTTTTTGATTCCAATTGTATACTTGATCAACAAAAACATTAGCAATAGCGCCTGGACTTGTACATATCATATGTCTACTCACGTCGTTTGATGATATATATATAATGGATTCCTCGGTGTTGACGGTAATCAAAGTCCAGGAATACTTTTCTAATCAGTTAATTATAAAATACATCTAGTAATTAGAGTAGCACACTATTATAAATTTCATATGTTTATTTAATGAGCTAAACATTCTGAAGCTTATACTACTGTTCAATAATTGTGACTTTGCTTTCTAATGATCAATTATAATTAGCTCTTTTGTTATCATCAACTACTTCCAATGTACTCTAATTTGATATTCATCATAGGAGCTCTTTAAAATTTTATCGCATTTTTTCTACCATATGTGCTCTCCGTTGGTTCCACCTTATGGGTAAAAGTATTTTCATGAACCCATTGACTAATGCTGTAACAATTAAAACAAATCTATCTACATTGATATGTGAAGTATAAATCTGTGTAGATGTGTGCACTCACTTACGTTAAGTTTCATAGAGAAAAACGAGAATTTTTTAAAAATACTTTATGGGTCTTCATCTCGGTTTTCGCATATCCTCATGGGTACTCCTAAAGTTCCGTATTTATGATACCCCATTCTCACCAAAATAATTCTACATCAAGGCCAAACCATGACATAGCTTTCCCTTAAATTTTAATGATGAATTACGAGTAATACCTACTCTTAACCTAAAAAAATCAATCCGCACCAGACATGCCTCTCCCTCCAACCAATAACATCCCGTTGACTCCTATTCTTCTTACCAAACCCGTACGCCCTTCTTTTAATTCCAACGAACACTCATCTTCAATCTTCAACATTCATGTGTTTCCCTTCTTTTTCTGTTTTTTCTCATCAGCATGCCGTTTGTAGTCATTTCATCTATTGTTTCATTTGCTCTGTCGACTTCGTTGGCGTGTTTCGACAGAGTTCTAGTGGCTGTTAAACAAATAATAGATACCGTGTTTATACATTTCTTGGCATGTTTTCCCTTCTCTCCGTATAAAAATGCCATTTTTGGAAATATCTCACATAAACGCAACTTTCTTTTCTTTCCTTTTTAGGTTAACTTTTAGCATATAAAAGACCCATCTTACCCCTCATAAATAACTAAACACAATTACATTCATTCAATCCTTACTTTATCCCCGCCTAATTAAATCATTCCTCAATCTCTAACTCATCCCCATAATTGAAGACGAGCAACACTGCGCACCACCACCTTCACTTCCACCACTCACTGCAACCACATCCCCCCCCCCCCCCCCAACCACCTCCCGGCGCAACCACCACTGTGCACCACCACTTCACCTTCAGCGCAACCACCCACATTCACCACCACCGTGCACCCCCCTCACATGCCCACCACCCTGCACCACCACGTTCCCCCCACCGCACCACCAGTCACCCCCCCACGTCACCCCCTCCACTGGCAATCGGCAACCCATCAACCACCAATCAACCACCATCGAACGCACCTATTCGAACCACAATTCGAACCAATTCGCAACCACCCAATTCGCAACCACCATATCGACACATCCACCAATTCGCACACCACCAATTCAAGCCGATATCCACCATTCGCAACACATGCGCAACCACCATTCAGAACACCCACATGTCTGACATCACCATTCGAAACCACCATATACGAAACCCCATTCAAAATCACCATTCGAAATCACCATTCGAAACCACCATTCGAAACACCATTCGTCCGCGCCGAAGGTCTGTGGGTGGCTCGAATCAATTGGGTGCATTTCTGTGTTCGGCGGTGTGATTTGGAGTCGGACTTGGTCGGTCAATTGCATGGTTTGCGACATTCATGCAGGCGTGCATTCTGAGGTTTGTCTGGGGTTCAAGTTGGTACTTCTGCAGTTGCACACTAAAGGTCAGGGTGCACAATCTCCCGTGCGACCCCGAGGACTTCGATATGGTGGGCGAGTGATGGGAATGAGTCGTAGGCAGAGTGGATGACACCTCCAACCATAGTGGTTCATGTTTGAGTCTTGTGTGTCCTTCAAACATTTACCTAATTATCTCAACATTATTATGCCTAATACATACCCTTTGCAATAGTCAAATTATATCACTACTTGCTAAATCCATCCTAGGAGTCCGAATCCTCCCTAAAGTTTCGTTCTCTTATGCATACGGACGACACGTATAAGATTACTGTTCAATTTCTCAACAGATAGCAGACCCTTGCGCCATCCATTACTATCTGCTAGACAGTGTCACTCATTCTCTTCAAGTCATACAACATATAAAACATATGCTGAGATAAATAATTAGTGAACAACCAACGCAATTAAGTCTAGTACTTCTCAAGATAGACTGTTTTTCAAAAGCAGCGTGGTAAAGAGAAGTATTATAATGATGTCTCTGCTATCCTATTACAAACAATTTGTTTTTCTTTGTCTTATATTAGAGTGACAAGCAACTATCACCGTCTTTTGTCACAAACGAGAGGTTTTTAGACTACTGTTCCACAACATATTGTTGTTTGCACTTTTCGCTTTCAAGTAATTTGACTGCAATATTTATATGATAGACCGATAGCCTTCTCTCATTAACCTTGGATTACAGCAAATGACTATTATTGTAATACGTATTTCTAGTATCATGTATATCCACGTCGTTTTTGCCTTCAACTAGTTGCATTTCTGCAGCAGACAAGACCACTTGATGCCGGGTTATTATTACTCATTCTCATGCTGATGTTTGGAGTTCTCATGCACATTAATCCTCAATATTTGATTTCACCTGACTCCCCTGCTATCTATTCTCTAGATCATCTCTCTTAGAATCTTCCGTTTTTTTATCTAGATGCATCTCACAGGACCTGCACAAACAATCGTTCATACTTTCATATCCCACATATGTCGCAAGCGGCGTGTATTTGAGTCTCATACCCAGATTTACATTCTTGCAATAGTGTTTTACTACGGCTCCTGTTATTTCTTTATTTTTATGATTGTTCTTCCATGAAAAATGCACCAAAGAAAACTTCAGAACAATACATTTTGTCTGTGTGTAGGATTGATGCCAAGTGTCTTTCCTTCCATTTCCCATGCAAGTCATTTATATTCTTTCATTACTGGTACGAGGTTCAACAACGACTTACTTAGGTTCTCATATTGATTATTTATCTTTCTTTTCTTCCTTCATCATAAAAATTAATTCCTCTCTTAGGAACAAAGAAGAGGAAATTAGATAGAAAATACAGTTTTAAACCACTCACTTATAGCTTATAGATTCATATAGATGCCATTGTCCTGTTTCCAACCTCTTCATATGACGGACACATTCTATGCTGGATATGTTTAATAGAGTCTTTTTGCTGCAACATCTTTTAAGTAACTTCCATGTGATGCTATCGACTAACTCATCAGTTGCACATTCACCTACCGCCCAGCTTGGTTTTCGTAGCGTAAATCGTGACTTAATGGAATGCAATTTATTATATGAAATTATTGGGAACAATCATCATGTGCCATTCCCCAGTAATGCAATTCATTATGGCACAAAACCGTCCAATTCTCTTAATTCCCATTCCCAATCCAATACCACCCTCAACTGTACTGATGCAGATGCAAATCCAAGAAAGTTGCTTCTCATGGACAGAGCACAAAACATAGATTTGAGCTCCAAGATCTTCCCTCGGAGAATAAAGTTGTAGAGACACTTCTTCTCCATAGTGCATTCTTAAGAGTTTTTCCCTATTATATTACACTAAAATTTCTTCCCTATCACTACCATTAGTCGAAATAACCAAACGCACGGCCGCGCTAGATTACTTAAAAACTTACAAAGCAACGATGTTATGCATAACATTAGTAGCAATAAAGTAACTTTGGGAAGCGTCATTATCATAAACTAGACATTAAAAGTGAGCTTAGAAGTTTCCTAGTTCTGGGTATATATCTATAATATAGCTAGTTAGGCAGTTGCCACCAGTAGCGGATATTGAAACAAGTGATAATGGAGTTCCACCCCCTTTAACTACTAAGCTGATACTATTTTAGGGTTCATAGTAATATTTTCAGCTTGTAATCAAAACAGATTTCAGTTCTACTTGACCCCCATTGCACACTGCAACAATCATCACAATGTTTGGATTCACTCGCCTTCGCTGTCTATAATACAGATCAAAACATCTTTGATCCTGATGCCTTCTTATTATCGAATTCACTTGCTCCACCCCCTTCATACAGTAAATGTGTGCATGTCAAGAGGGTGCCCCATTAAACCATTGTCACATGAAAATTGCACACAAAACGGTTGCCTTCTACTATTCTTATGTGTAGAACTGACATGGGAATTCTATTTTTATACTTAATGCCAATTTTGGTATCGCTGAGAAGCGTTATGTCTGCCCACTGATTATAAAATGCAAGCATACGTTTTCATGGGATGATTAATTATGATCAATGCCCAGACCAGATTTCAGTGATGAAAAAAGTGCCCATACCGTATCTGGTTGACACAAGTGGTAGTTTTAGAAGGTGCCTGTGATCGAGTTGCAAGTTTCTAATATGAGGAACAGCCATTTGTGTTGCACGATCTGAAGTCTGTAGAAATAACCAATCTTACTGTATCTCTTCACTTCTCATTGGTTCGCAACGAGTTTTATTTATCCTTTGTCCAGTTTACTCCTGCCGTGTGCAATGGCAGGATATCATATCTCTTGGATTTCGCCTTGTGGGTAACATTTGACATAAGTATGTTGCCAGAATGTTTTCCTTTTTCTTCCCCCAATTGAACTGCCAAAAAATCTATTCAAACATCTCTTACCATTTGCAGTGATGTAATGTGATATTCAGATGAAACGTATCCACTATGAGGATGTTAACTCCTAAGTCATTGCACTTCTCCCTCCTTCCCCTCTCTCTCTCCTCTCTCGCATGCACTCGTGATTTACTTTACATGTACCTATTGCATGACCTCCATCCTAATCTGAGTATCTTCAATTTTCTATTTGGGTGGGGGGCTATTAAATATGGTTTTGGGCCATAAACCTGACCTCAGAGCTTTGAAACCTCCATAAATCTACGCCACCCATTTTGGACTTCCAAGGTAGCTCTATAATTACTGCTTGTTCCACTGTCTCCTGGCCTAGATGATTTGATTCCATCCTAATGTTTCTGTGCAAGCGCTTGGATGAAGTTAGCAACAAGCAAATGCCAAACCCACCAAGGACACTTTTACCAGGTATTTTATTGCAGCTCATAATGCTTTATGTTGCTTCAACTCTTGCTTTTCATAGGCTATGTTTTCTTGTCTATGTTTGTGTTTCCTTCCTAGGATTTAGACTGTTGAGCGGACATGCTATTGATTTTTCTTCCAATTATACTCTTGCTTCCCATCGCGCTGCTTTCAAAGGCCATGATGCATCTTGGAGTCACGATGAGATCTAACGGAGTCATCCTTGCGGATTTCAAGGATACTGTAAGGACTAAATCCAATGAGTATACGGACTTCGTATTCTATCCATTACTCTGAAGGTTCCATCCCTATTGTTATCATGCTAGTATTTCAAAATTCATACATAATGCTCTTCTCATAACGTTGCCATGAAATATTATAGTAACTTTTTGGCGATTCAACATCTCACCTCGGAGACTCAGATTACCCTTGGGCTTAAAGCTTGCCCATCACCGGCTAACCATTTATCATAGTTACCCATGCTATGAATATACGGATAATTCCTGATGTACCTAGTATACTTGTATCATACGAGTATAATAATAGTATTTTCTTTAAACTTGGGCAGACTATCCTACATAAATCGTCTTCTCGCCCCAATCCTTGGTTCCATGCGATATTTTCCATTATCTATAACCCACATTTACAGCACTGCCCACACCCCATGTTGTCACATATTAATCTGAACTGCAATTTAACATTGACCCTACTCATAATGTTTCATACAGCCCATAAATAGGTACATATGCCATTCACACTATTGAAATTGCAGATAGTTTTTCTTTTCTATGTAAACTTATGTCTTCGACATTGAGTGGAAATGTGATTGTACATAAATGATAGTCTCAGCAAAATCATGAAATCAATCTACACTTTGCTATAGCGTGTACTTAATAGATTAAAAGGAATCAGCATCGCTCGAGATTTTCGGAATCCTGTCTTTAACATTTTAACCATCAAGTCCTGGGTGATCTTCATATCCAACATTTCTTCAATAAAACATGATTTACCATACTTAACTCAATATCAAGCAAATTGATGGTAGCCATAGTAAAGGCCATTCTGCTTACTTGCTATATTATAGACTTGGTATACAGTCGATCAACTTACTCTCGATTGGTATACTAATCTGTAAACTCCACTAGCCAATCTATACTTCAGTCATATCTATTCACTTCAATCAATTTGCATTCGATTTTAGGCTTTAGCTCACTATATTTACACCATTACTTGAATCCCAAAACTAACGGGCCTAAATGCCTAATGCCTCATTAATCAAGGACCAGATATCAAGGGATCAAAAACGCAGTACTCAAACCAATATCTTCATCAGTCTGAGACCTGACAATTTATCTCAAATCTGACCGAACATATCTATATATTTAATATATATATATACTGATAATATATACTATATATATATATAATATTACTCATATTACTATATATATATATATTAAAAATAAAAATAAGGAACTAGAATCGATCATTCGAATTCATATAAACATCAGAATGATGGCTACACACGGATGCCTCACATTTACTCGGTGTGATCTACTCTCCCTATCACTTTATCAGAATTAAAAATATAATTTTAAGTTGTATCGGGCTCCTCTATTACGCTTCTACTAATATAATGAGGTAGATTACTCGGTGGCGGAAATCTAAGTTTTTTTTCCTTACACACTTACCTCCATTATCCACAATTGAGTACGAATACATTTTGCATACTCTACAAATATAGTTAGGTCGTGTTCAGAATCACCAAGAAAATTAATTAGTGGAGTCTCTCACATCTCTTACTGCAATTTCATTTAAGTTGTAGTGGACTCCACTCACACATACGTAAAACCTAATACCCCTTTTTATACAAATGATGATATATGCACTTGTATGCTATATGCCAAGTATGCCAGTGCAGTTGCAACACTCAGTAACTCGCTCTTTTAATAGTGCCTCTCATTCATGTCTTGTTTAT
Source organism: Bassia scoparia (assembly GCA_008642245.1). NCBI lineage: Eukaryota > Viridiplantae > Streptophyta > Magnoliopsida > Caryophyllales > Amaranthaceae > Bassia > Bassia scoparia. The sequence goes on from SNQN01012085.1 coordinate 12,222, forward strand.
TCTCATACCTTTCTTTTTAATCTATTGTTTTTCCTTTATTTCAGACATTCGACATTAACATTTCGATTCTCACTTTTAATATGATTTTCATCGCTCATTTCCATCCTCTCACTCTTACTTTTTAATTGCTCACTCACCATTTTTCGACATAATTATTAGTGCGCTTCATTCTACGCTCCATCAATTTACGTACTATACGCATAACCTAATTTCTCATATTATCTGCGCTCTAAGTTCATATTATTTATCCCTACTTCTTAAGTTAATACAAAACTTACATTTATGAAATCACATTAGACAAGTAACTCAATCACATTCCAATAAAAATAAAAAAAACACTTGACTTAATTGTAGACGAAATAGTCAGGTCGTGTCCAATGATATATTCGTACCGACATGCATGAGTACTGCTTACTATTATATATATACATTACATTCGTTAATTCATTATTGAATTTCAGTCACTATCAAATATACATAACTACATAGCTTCCAAGACTACTATAAATGCGTGCTGCGCGCTGAACTATCTCGACAACACAACTTGTCTGGTCTACAATATGTTCACTTCTTCTCCACATTTATTGTAATTATGTTCTCTACAATATCCCGGTTTTTTTTTTAAAACAAGGAACCCTTCACGACATCATACTCATTCAATCCTAACAATTTAAAATTTAAAGATTCATTAAATTTAAGACGACTCGTAATATTATATCTCAACTAGGATAAAGCCTATCATATTTAGTTATACGAAAATATAATCCCTATTTATATGATTGTTAAATCAAAAGAGGCGATAATTCTGAGCGTTGAAGAAGGACCATTGCAGGATACAGACTTACAGATATAATTCCTAACGGTTTTGACTCTTTGAAGCATAATGCGAGTAGGTGCTAAGTTATGAAAGCAAATGATCAGATGAATGAATACTATCGTGCTAACTCATTAAGAATGATTCTCTCTTTAAAGTGCATGAACGATGTTTGCCTTTCAATTAATTTTGATCATTCATTCACATACACTACTATACACTGGCGTCTCTTAAGGGACACAGCCAAGAAAGTCTATATTTTGTCATAAATATGACATGGCACTTTAACTTTTTCACTTATTTTTATCATGTAAAAAAAAAAAAGTGGCCATACCCACTTTTGTTTGCACTCTTCTTTGTCGATTATTCAGATTTTCAGAATCGTCTTATATATAATTCACTTGTTACTATAACAAGTAGTTATACTATCTAGAATCGGCAGGAAGATGCTTGACCACTGACGATACTCTTATGTCATTTTGCTGCCGACATTAATGCATCTCTCCAAAGCGGGAAAACGTTTGCGTCGAATAGTACCCTAATTGACGTACTAGTATTTGATTAGACATAATAGCAATTCAACAAGCCAGTTGCTTAGATAAGCTCTTCATAATAGAAGTTGTGTTTTATGCCGTCCACATTTCCACGCTATAGGTATTATCAAACTTCACATCAGTTTTCTACCCGTAACACTGAACATACACATACTCAAACCAATAATTCCGCATAGCACATTTGAGGTACAAGACATCCTATTTGTCCCATATTATATTGGTCCACTGATGTGATATTTCTGTGACTTAACCATCCAGAACTTTTGGCCTACCTTACATCCTCCTTCACTTGGTATATAGGAACCTACGCGAGGCTAGGATCATGTAAATAAACCCTGTGCTCAATTCGTCAACGGTGCGGGCCTGTAACCCTTGTGCAGACTATGGGCTGCACAACGTCTCTTCTCACAGAAAGATAAATGAGTCATTCTCAAAACTCTATGATAAGCATGAGCGGGTTGCTGTGAGGAGACACTCCTTAACCTCCGTATTACAACGAACACACTTTAAAAGCATTCGTTGATTCTTTTCCGATGGGGGATTAATCACACCAATATTCCTCCCTGACGTAACATTCCAATGCTAAAACAACCGTAACACACTACATTTCACAACCGTATATATATGAGGTACGTGTTCATCGGCTCAACAATTATCCGATTTTCGTGTCGCACTGCATCCTACGACTTATCACCATTATTTGTGGCAACAAATTACACCTTCCGACATTGGATCAATATTGCACTTCATGATCTATTATGCTCGATAAAGTCGAATGCTCACATCCAGAGATAGGTAAGTTACATTCATCTAGTCATGTGATTCTCGCTACAATATTACCAAATTACAAAAAATAACTCAACCGATTAATGTATATTGGGCGCTCTAAACCCTATGTAGCTCTTAAGAGTTCTTTCTCGTAGCCTTGTCTTGGACTAGAGTCGTATCAGTTATGAAGCGGAAGTTGAAGACACCTACATTTTTGTCAAAAATAATAAAAAACGATGCATTAATTACTTGATCCTAAACTCTAAAGATTGACATGGAAAATTCCCTGCTCAATTATTACTTCCAATTCAAACCCGTTTACCAAGCACAAAAGAAGGTGAAAACTAGTAAAAAGAGTCAACTGAGTATCTTCACCTACTCTCTTACACATGCTTTAGCGTGATTCATTCGCATTCAGTCGTTGTCATTAAAAGTTTGCATCATTATTGTTTTTGGAAAGGAAAATGCTATTTTACTTTAATAGAGAGATCGGTCCGCGACCTGAATCGTTTGCGGAAGGTACATAGAGGGCGGATCTTTCCGTAGGGCAAGAGATTTACCCAAGTGTTGACATCGACGACCAATCGACAATAGCTTAGTAAAGAAGATAGTAAAACAAAACAATTCTACCCTTCTTCACATTGCATCACCTAATTGAATTCGAGTCACAGCTACGGAGACACAATGATTTATTTATCATCATAAGATAGAATTAAGATTGTGTAAAAAAAAAAAAATTCTTCCGTATCGATTATGTATTTTCAGAATCAGAATTTGCACTTGTAATGTTTATTACATGTCTTATACTAATGAAATATCACTGAAAATTACAAAGATTTAAAATTGAAACTATCATTACGCATCACAACCTAATCATTTAAAAATCACATTTAAAGAGTGTCTTGGGGAATTTAGATCAGTGCTAAAAGAAAACAAACACTTATGGTTCGTCAGATCAGTCAATTTAATTAACGCAAGAAGTTCGAAGACCAAGGTCGGCGCACCCACGTCGCGATCATTACTTAACATCACAAATTCTACAAGCATGTCCAAAATTTCTCTTCTAGTAATTCGATTAAGCAGAAAACTACTAAATTTAGTAATTTAATAATAGCAAGTTATTAGGATAAAAACATAATACGAGTGTAATTTTCTGCTAAGAATAATAATGTTGACTTATTTTGACAATTTTAGTCAACAATATCTGCGTAAGATATTGTCTTCATCTAATTAAGAACCTTCATCTTCGATTCCTTAATTKATTAATTAGCAAAGTTAATAGCTTTGATATTACATCAATAATCTTGTCTTCTATCTCATATTCTCATGCATATGCATGCGTTGGAATAGGATTAGATAAAGAACTTACGATTGAACTCCATAGCACATTGTTTAGGGGAGATAAATTCAGTGCAATAATTGGCCAAATTGCCATTTCTTAGCTAGCTCGGCCTTATTCTCATCATCTCATAGACTTACTTTTATTAAATTAAACTTAAATATATTTACTTACCGTATAATATTGTTGTATTGAACTCATTTGTAATGATCGATCAATTAATAATCTTATCGAAAAAATTATTTAAATAAGTTGAGCTATCATTCATAGCAAAATTTGGCATTGTGGAACTCGTAAGTTGTTGGGTTCAATTAAAAGTTTTTCTTACATAATGAATATTTTAACATGATAGCCAAAAATTAACAAAAAGAGTTTTGTTCTATCAATCGCTACTTTCTATTAAATAAATTTTATATCTTATAAATCATACCAATTGATGACGATGAGAAGAGTAGCTTCTTAATATGCTTATAAAGTAGTTTATTCATCCCATTCAACATCGAACAACTCATAACTCATAAGTGCATGCTTAACAAATCTTAGTTTACTAACATATGTTATTTGTTGATTATAGAACTATATATATCTAGTGTATTTTGTAGTGGCAAAAAAATTAAAATGTACTAGTGTCAAGAACTAACTACATATTTAAAAATTGCTCGTTGAGACGAATTAAACAAGATTTCACATGACTCTGATTTAATCTGTATATATAGGATTAAAATAATAAGGTCAAATAAAACTTACAAAGTGAATTGAACAGTACCAATTTAACAAATGTGACATCTAAAATGAATCGGATTTAGTAATAATAATGTTGCCTACTCTATTTCTATATTTTAATTAATCTCAAAATAATGAAAGTGTTGTAATTTTTTGTTACGACATACGGAGTAAAAGGAAAATGTTACTAGTACTTCCTCTATATCAAATTAAACGCAACAAATAAATTTTCATGCATTTCGAGTTTGAGATTTAACAAAGTAAACCAACAAATTATTCAAAATAATTTTTAACACAATGAATAATGAGATTACATCTTAATTGTGTTAAAATTATTTTGATTAATTCCCTCATTTACATTGTTAAATTGTGTTGACTTTAAGATGACTAATAGAGAACTACAAGAGGGGGGGGGGGGMGAATTGTAGTATAAGGAACTAGGACAAATTTTCAATTTAAACGCAAGGAACTAGACAAAAGAACAAAGAACACGAGAGATACTCAAACACAGAAACCTCCTTGTCACTCAACAAGAGGAAAACTGTGACCTACTCAGGATTTACTCTTATTATATTAAGGCAACAACTTAATACAA
>SNQN01012086.1:0-14289 GCA_008642245.1 Bassia scoparia
CAACATCACGATCTTCATTCCTTGCATGATCTTCACTTATTGCTGGATTATGTTCATCATTCATCTCTAATTGATTCATCTTTAACTTAAATTTCAAGAAATTTGAAGTATGAATTCAATATATTCAAATGCTAGGAATTAGAAGAGAGAAAATTCTTTCTGAAATTTTTGGGAAAAAATGAATCTTAGGAGAGAGAATATAAGTTTGAGGATTTATTTGAAGAGTGGAAAATGRGAAGCATGAAGCTGAGTTTTATTTTTTACTCCGTATAAATCACGTGGTTATTTATGGAGGGGGGGTTCATGTAATTTTAGGTGATCCTAGGGTCCAAGCAATACTTATTGGCACAAACCTATACTATGCGGGCCTACGGGCGAATTTGCAGGCTTGCGGGCCTTTGTTAAATATGTCCAAAATAAAAGTTCAAAAATCCTAATTCATGATACAAGTGCTAAAGTGCACGACAAATCGACAATATTGCAATCAAATATTTAATAGTCCAAGTTCCAGTAGGTCTATTATGGTCTCGGGACCATGTTTCTCATCATGGTCCCGGGTAAATGTTCATTTCCGAAACTAAAAATGTTCATTTCCAAAAATAGAAATGTTCATTTCCAAAAATACAAGTGTTCATTTTTCAGATATGAATATTTACATTTGAAAATGAACATTTTACATGTTGAGATGAACATTTTTAGTTTCGGAAATGAACATTTGCCCAGGACCATGATGAGGACCATGGTCCCGCGACCATAGTAGAATTTGCGTACTAGTAACTGCTGCAGTAAGGATTGGGCTTGGGCCTAGTAACTAGTTACACAATACACAACTACACATTGCACATTACRTATACATAGTTACATACTATTACACTTTTTTTTAAAAGGTAAGGACTAAGGAGATAGAAAACTTTAAGTGACCCTCCTCGCGAGGGGAACACTTAAAGCGTCAGACACAAAAATAGGGGATAGAGAAGAGTTAATAATACAATCATTAATAAAAAGGGCGAGGTCACAAGATGACCCACATTAGCTATCCAATCAGCTGCACGATTTGCTTTTCGAAACACATGATGAATTTCCCAATTATCGAAGGACCCAAGGAGGAGTTTGATGTCATTAATTAGGTGGCTAATTTCCCATGGAGGATGCCAAAGACCAAGAGTGGAATTTATCACAAGTAAGTTATCTCCTTCGATCATCAAATTATTGACTCMTTTCTCAATTGCTAGACGAATTTCCTTGTGGAGCGCCATGGCTTCTACGACAAAAGAACACGCCCTGCCTAGAGGATAAACACACACACACACTCATGAGACCACTTTTATAGTTGTGTATAATGACTCCGGCCACACCCGAACCGCCACGCGTAGAGCCGTCAAAGTTTAATTTGCTATAGCCTGTAGGAGGTGGCTCCCAAGAGACCATAACGGTATTGGAAGCAGGATTAGCACTAGTAATAGAAGAAGAGGAAGGGGGAGGAGAATGAATGGATGTGGAACCTTTAGCCATAATAGAATCAAAAGAAGTACGATAATACCATTCATCATAAGAAAAAATAGCTCCGTGAGCCGTGCGAGAAGGCGTCGAGGTCTCATTTTGGAAGATAGCATAATTACGTTCTTTCCAAATACTCCAAAGGAGAAAGATAAACTTGATTATGACAGTCTGGTGCTTCTTTAAGAACTTAAGACAATCCAAAATAGGCAAGGCTGGAATGATACAGTCTAACCATTGCTTAACTATACTAAGTTGCCAAACGTCATGACTAAAAGTGCATTGTAGGAAGAGGTGACCTGCTGTTTCACTATGACAACCACAAAGGTGACATCCATCAAAAGGAACAATATGCCTTTTGAATAACGTTGCACGAACAACTATGCTATCATGACACAATTGCCAAAGAAAGATTATGAGTTTAGGAGGAATATCTAGTTTCCAAATCCAAGAGAAGGCCCACTTAGGCTCGTTAGGGGTAAGACCATGAGCTAGCCAACATGCTGATTTGACTGAGAATTTCCTTGTTGAGGTAAGACCCCACACGGGGGTGTCTCTCAAGGAATGAACAGGAATAGGAATGTCTTTTATGCGCAAAACTAGGTCTGGTGGAAGAAACACACTCAGTTTTTCAAGATCCCAAGAGCGATCAACCCAAATAAAAAAGGAAACTTTAAGGTCACAATCGAGATGAGAAGAGTCTAAATTAAGTAGCTCAATTAGACTTGAATGGGTTACCCAATTATCTAACCAAAATTAAATGTCATCCCCATTACCAACTTTCCAACGAATACCTCATCGAATAATATCCCGGTTAGCTAAGATGTGACGCCAAATAGGGGAGTCTTTAGCTTTAGGTTTATAGTCAAAGAAGGAACTATTTGAAAGATACTTGAATCTTATGAGACTTGACCATAAATTGCATGTATCTGTAAGGATCTTCCATCCAAATTTCGCGATAAACACTTGATTCAAGGGGTAAGTTTTTCGTAACCCACTACAAAAAAATCAGCGTATAGCGACGGAAATTTATCCGTTTCTAGTTTAGAGACGGAAAAGATATAATCCGTTTCTAAAAATATTTAGGGACAGAATTTAGAAATCCGTCTCTAAATTAGGGACRRATTTTATATTCCGTCCCTAAATTAGAGACGGAATATAAAATCCGTCCCTAATTTAGAGACGGATTTCTAAATTCCGTCCCTAATATGTATAAAACAATTCATTTTAAAAATAGCCGATTAAGTCAGTTTTATTTAGGGACRGATTTTCAATATCTGTCCCTAAATTTAGAGAGGGAATAAAAATCCGTCCCAAAATTTAGGGACGTATTTTCAATATCCGTCCCAAAATTAGAGACGGATTTGTGTTTTCCGTCGCTAGTATTGTACCATATGCAATGAGAAGGTACTAGAACTAGTTAAGCGTGCTCACCAACACTCCTACCCTTTAAATCTTTCTTCACTCGTCAGCCACCTCATTCTCCCCTCTTCCAAGTCTTATCTGCTCCTTTAGTCATTTGCCTAAACATCACTCATTCCCATTTTTTCTTCTGCTCTCCTATCATTCTCCTACCTAAAGCTCTCTAAAATTTCAACATAATCATCTCTTTTGTTCAAAATTTTGGTTTAAATTTTCAGGATTCACTCTTAAATTCCCAAATTTTTGTTGTTTTGCCTTCTCAAATTTCAATTTGTTCGTTCAATATTCCACAATTCGTATCAGATTTTGTTGTTATTGAAGCTGCTTCATGTTTTTTGTAGTTTGTTCTGATGGAGCATTCGTTCCTCAGATTTCCAATTCTTTTTGAATACCATGTCTAATTGGAAAATCTTCAACCTAAAATCATCGAAGATTCATTACTAACTGCACACAATTCATATATTTGTTGACGATCAATCCTCTTTATTATACTTTGTTGATTTGTTTTTACGTGTTAGTTTGAATTTAATTGGTTATAGATTTGCTCCATTTCTTTTATTTTGTTTTCGGTTCAAGTCTAATTATTTTCCTACATTTAAATTTTGTTAGGACAATAATTCGACATAATGATTTATTATTTTTTTTAAAAAGAAGAAGTGTAGAATCTGGTGTTGTTTCTGCAGCGTGTTGCCTGCGTTAATGTGGAGTGTTGCGTTGAAGAGATCTGGGCATTGGACTTATAATTGTTGTTCAATTTGTTGTGTTTTTTAATCGTTAGTTGTGAGAGCAGATCTGTTTCATACTTAGATTGCATTTGTGTCTATTTGTTATATAAGCCGTTGTGTAGATTTTGATTTATAACAGATCTATGTAAATTTCTTTTCTAAGCTGAGTATATTTGATGAATTCTATGGCATGTTTATTGTAATCAGATTCATCTTTTTTTGTGATTTTTTTGCTTAATGTTCGGGTACCATGTGTTCGGTTTGAGTTTAATGGCGTGGTTATATTTTCTAGGTGAAATATAGCAACTTCTGTTTAGTTTTGGCGTTCCCTTTTTTATTTTTTAGAAAAGCAATCAGCGACGGAAGAAACTCACTTTTGTGTCCCTATTCTTCTATTAACATTTCAACTACCGGAATTGCACAACAATCCGTCCTAAATAATATATACAGATCACAGCTACGGATTTTTTGTATCTGTCTCTAAATGATTAGACGCCAGATTAAATGGATCACGATCCCTAATATCTAGAACGAAAATATAAATCCGTCCCTATTATTTCTAACAGTACACCTAACGACTGGTCTTAACTCCGTCCCTAAATTAAGGACGGATTTATTGTGAATCTGTCTCTACAGTTTGAATTAGCCGACGAGAGTTTTTAGAGACGGTCTGAATCCCGTCCTTAAATCCATTCCCAAAAGGCAATAGCGACGGATTATAGTCAATTTAGAGACGGATTTGCGTCCATTCCTAAAACACTAGATTCTTTTTTGATGACCCCAACCCATATCCCTTTAAATCCCAAGAAATAAGAGGTATGACATTCTTTTCTTTATTTTGCCTCCAAAAGAAATTCTTGTGCGTAATATCCAAAGTGATGGCGATGTCTTTTAGAATGAGAGTTGAGGAGCAAGCATAAGTCGGGAGGGCTTCTATGTTACTCTGGATTAGAGTGTGTCTCCCTGCTTTARRGAGACACCCTACTTMCCAATTGCTAATTCGATGGCTTGCCTTTTGGACTAGGTGTTTATAATCAGTTTTGGTTGGTTTATAAGAGCTAAAAAAGGCTCCAAGGTACCGACCCAAAGAAGATTTTGCAGTCATACCAAAATGCCTCGCTAACAAAGCCTTGCGGTTGTTTGGAACATGCTTTGAGAAAAAAAATTGAAGACTTATCAAAATTAACTAGTTGACCTGAGAATGTGCAAAACTCATTTAGCACATAGCTCAAGCGAGCACAATCAGTACGAGTAGCCCTACAAAAAAACAAGACTATCATCTGCAAACAACAAACAAGGGATATTCGTTGATCTAGGGCATAACTTGAACCCAAGACCTGCATTCAGAGATTGGCTTTCCAAAATGAGTTTTAGAATGAAGACTTCCATGCATATAATGAAAAGATATGGRGACAAAGGATCTCCCTGCCTAAGTCCTCTAGAAGGCCTGAACCATTCTGTAGTAGACCCATTAATTTTTAAGGAATATGACACCTTAGTAACACATTCTTGTACCCATGCAATCCATTGTTGTGGAAACCCAAGGGATTGTATGCAGTTCCATAAAAATTCTCATTCAATGCAATCATAAGCTTTCTCTTTGTCAAGCTTAAGAGCACACCAATCGGTTCTATTGTTGGATTTGTGAAAGTTATTAAGGATTTCTTGGACAATGAGAATGCTGTCATGAATTGATCTTTCAGGCGTGTGAAGACTTTTTGAAGAGGGCTAATAATCCTCTGGAGGATGAGACAAAGCCTGTGAACCAAAATTTTTGAAATGGCTTTATATAAAGTGTTGACGAAGCTAATTGGTCTAAAATGACTTGGGATCTCGGGAACATCATTCTTGGGAATTAAAGTAATAAGTGTATGGTTGAGAGACAAAGGTAGTTTGCCATGAGAAAAGAAGCTTTRGATGGCAATATAAGTCTTTGCCAATGATCGACCAATAAGCTTGGAAAAAACTTGCCCCAAACCCATCAAATCCTGGTGCTTTATATAGACTCATACTAAAAAAAAGCGTTTTTTATTTCATCTGGAGTAACTGGTGTAGTCAAACTAGCCCCTTCCGAAGGTAAAACACATGTAGGGAGAAAGCTTAAATCGATGTGCCTATTTTGAGAATGACTTGATTTAAACCTCTTACGAAACGAGTCAAGCAGTAGCAACGAAATCTCTTGGGGGTCGTCAATCCATTCATTTAGCTCATTTTTCAATCGGAATRCTGAAGAAATAGCGGACTTTTTCTTAATCTTATTGTGGAAAAAACGTGAGTTCCTRTCCCCTTGGGTTAGCCATGTCTTACGGGCTAAATTTCCCCAATACTTTTGTCCAAACAAAAGAAGTTTTCCTCTCTGTTTAATTAACCTTTTAATATGATTAACTAAAATTGGATTAAAAGGTTGGTTTTGAAGGCATGATTCTAATTCAGAAAGTTTGGTACCATTGTTAGTTAATTTATTGTTTACATTACCATATTCCCTTTGGCCCATCTTTTAAGAGCTACCTAAACGCGACAAAGTTTTTGTTGCACCCTAAAAAAGCGTGAACCACATAAATTGGTGGGCTAAAMTTTTTTAACTAAATTATGCGACTCGGATTCCAAAGTCCATGCACTTTGAAACCGAAAAGCTCGACTTACAACAGAGTTTTCCTCATAACGTGAATTGAATAAAAGGGGGGCGTGATCAGAAATTGTGAAGTTGTCGTACATACCTTGACCGTGAGGAAATGATTGTAATAAGCTAACACTTCCTATAGCTCTATCTAGAAAAGTTCATAGAAAACATAGTTAGGAAAAGTGCGTTTCCAAGAATATGCTTTTTGCATGCATGAGATGTCTACTGCATTATTTGAGCTAACAAAGTTCGGTAGTCGCCAAATTTGATGTGGAAGGATTGCCTTASCCCCCAACTTATCTTCTCCCTTAAGAAACTCGTTAAAATCTCCAATAAGGAGCCAAGGGATAGGCACATTGTTCAAATAAAAATTTAAATAATCCCAAAACTCATCTTTATCTTGTTATTTAGTCCGGCAATAAACACCTRTAACTAAAAAATCTTTATTCAATGGCTTAAAGGATAAACGTAATTGTGCAGCTCTATTATGGAGGTTAATATCATTAATATGAACTTTATTTTCATTCCAACATATCCACATGCCTCCAGAGTGATTGATAGGTTCAATAATAGCTTTTTTTATCAAAAAGTAAGGCTTTAAGAATTTTGTTACTATTTGAAGTGTTGGTCATAGTTTCTAAAATGAATCATATCAAGTTAATATTTATCTTAAGGAAGCAACTTCTAAGCTCGCTTTACCTCCTAATTTCAAGCTAAGACCATTCAGTATACATAAATAGAGTAGGGAAGCTCCCCACAAAAGTACATACGGATGCAAGCATCCGATCATAATAAAACCAAATCCAAATATGAAATGCATATTACAGACGACTCAATAAAAGTGAGAAAAAGATCCTACAAATTGAATAATCCCTAAAAAATACATGAAAGCCGGAGGTTCCAATTATGCACCTGACTTAACAACTACTTCTTTGAAACAAAATAGGAAAACAAAGAAGCCACAATAAAAGGAAGACCAAACTGTCACAACCTGAGCTACAACGTTCATCAAGAAAACCAGTAAGCAATTAAAAAGAATGAAGGCAAAAGGAATCCAAGTAACAAAAAGATTTACTACAGATACAGAAAAATGAAAGACTAATGCCAATTGTAGTAAGGTAACCATTTTATAAACTAGAACCATAATTACAATGAGTTATAAACCCACAAAAATACAATAACAGAGAAACATAATACAACCCGAATGAAGAGAGAAAGCATGGGAGCTCAAAACACCAAAGAGGACCTACCACCGACCAAACAACGAATAAACAAAATAAAACAGCAGTAAAAGTACATTAAACAACAACAAAACACAAAAGTTCAACTAATTCATACCACCCACACATAAAACCAAAACATGGTGCAGCAAAACATAGAGATAAGAGATGAAGAAGAAAAGGCATCCATTTCCATTCCTCTTTTATACTCACAACTCTCTCTCTGAAGAACATCACCATTAGTTGACTATACACATTTCAAGCATCAAAATCCAAATGTGTTGTCGGAATTATCCCAAATAGAAGACTCCCATTCTAATCATCTTCATCAGTGTAGAGATGTGGAAGCATCCACAAAATTAGATCTAATTGGTGGAGGATTTAGAGCAACTCCCTCCCCTGCATGAATTTGAAACCTCATTCAAAATGTCAAAGGGGTTAGAAGTAGGAACATAGTGACTGGAGAGGAGAGAGAGCTAAAGTCCCTCATAGGTTAAGAGTATGGGGATACCGTTTGTCTCAGGAAGTGGAGAAGAGATAGGACGGGGAAAACACTTGCAGCTCTAAAGCCAGGATAAACCCTCTTGACCTACCACCCTACCAAAAATCTTAGGCTTCCCTCCTCTTTTAGGCACGACATTTGTCCATCACTACCCACATCAGACCCACAAGAAGCTCTAGGTTACTAGCAGCAGCTTGCAACAACAAGCTCAAATAGAGGCTGGCACTGAGCGGCAAAAGACTAAGAGTGTGGTCCTTTTTACCACACAAGGGGCAGACCTCATGAACCCCCTCATAAGACAAAAAGAACTCATTAACTTCATTTTCAAAAATCATTTTAATAGAACAAGGCACWRGCTTAGAGATGTCAAGATTGATACAAACACGAGAAAATTGAGCTTTGTCAGAGTTCTCACAAGTATATTTATCAAGCTTAACTAATTGACCGACACACCCTACAATCTTAGACAAATACTCTAAAGACCAATACTTAGTTGGGAGGAAGGAGATTTTCACCCATTGAACAACATGAGTAATTGTGGTGAAAAAAGAACGAAAGAAAGGCTTCCAAGGTTTTAGAACAAAGTGGAGACCTTGCACAAACCAAGGCCTCATATCCCATACAGAATCCTTATCAATTGGGTTGGAAAATTGGACAAGGAACCATCCATTAGCAAGGTGTCTAATAGACACCTCACCATTGATAAAGTGTCAGTCACGTCTCAAGTGAGCAATGATTGCTTCAGATGGCACAAACTCACCCCAAACTTTCCCAAATAAACATGTAGCTTTCAGCACCTCAATTCTATAATTCGAGAGAATTGGGGCTTGAACCTCTACACTAGACGGAATTGAATTTCGAACCTCTRGTGGAGGAGAGGGTGGAGTGTGTCCAGGAGAGGGAGGGGCATGAACATCAAGAGCGACACCTCCCACAGGTTGGTGGGAAGGGGTAGGAACATGGCAGGAAGAGGTCTCACCATGATCACTATTAGGACTTCCAACTGAAGGTTGACTACTCCCAAGTTAGGCAGGATGAAGGGGAGCAAAATTGAGCTGGGTCTTAAGTGTACATGCATAGCTTTTGGGAGGAATATTGTCCGACATTAAAGAGAAGAGAGCTAGAGGAAAAATGTAACTGATGAGAATGAACACTAAGCAAGACAAGATGGTACTTAGATAAGTATGAACGAGTGGGTTATGGATGAAAGACTTGACCCCCAACCAAGCATATAAATAGGCAAAGAGAACCCATCCCCAAGGAACCACCCCAACAAAGGGGTAAAAACCACATAAGGCTACTACACACAGCAAAAAAAAACCAAAAAAATAAGATGACCAAAAAAAATTCATGGCAAACTCAAGAAGTAGAATGTGTGTACATACTATTGTACTTATACTAGTAACTACTACAATAAGTACTAACGAACTTACTAGAATTCTCAAAACATGCGGGTCATGCCGGGATAGCCCGCGGACCAAACGTTGAACCCAAACCCGTCCCAAAATATTCAAGATGTATCTTCATTACCCCAAGTACCAAACCCGTCCATTGGGTCGGATTTCTCTGCCCAATCCCTCACTTTTTCGGGCCGGGTTGGGCCAAGGATGATCATATCTAGGTGAGGATGATACCAAAAATTACATACTTCGTCAATGAATCATCAACATTCCTTTGCTTGAAAAGAGCATTCCCTTCTTCTTTAAATCCTTAACTAATTCCAAAACTCCATTCAACTCCATTGTAGTTTTAATTTGTTCAAGAAACTATTCATATTCTGTCAACAACTCATATCCTTCAGTAAGGATATAATGAAACTCCACTTTCAATTTAATGTAAGACTCCACGCACTACAAACATGGTGACCCCACGGATTCAAAAAGAGACACAAATACACCACAAACAAAAAGAGTGAGAGACGGTAAATCACCTAAAAGAGCAATAAGTAAAAAAAATAACATGACAGGATAAATACTATAACCCTCAATAAAAAAAATTTAAAAAAAACCTCCAAGCAAAAGAAAGATCCAACAATACTTCTGAAAAAATCGTAATTGCTTATGAAAGAAGAAATTCCAAAAAGCAAGGTAAAACTCCAACTTTGAAATGGAAATGCTAAGAATTGTGTATAGAGATACATTGTGATGTTCTATTATTCATGAATTCTTAAGTATTTATACACACCTAAGATATCTAATATAGGAAACAATCTTCCCACGAGATATAATATCCTAACAAACGAATAACAATATTCTATTATATCTTATTCATATGGAAAATATATCATACACGATATATTTTCCTTATCTAACTTATTTTATAGTCCTAAYAGGAAAGATGTAGAAAACTAAACCAAAACACAAGAATAATCATACTATGAGAGGTGGCCAAACTGAACAAAAAGAATAAGAAAAAGTCACTACTTGCTAGTAAACAAAAACCCTAAGAAAACAATCGAAGAGACGAAGTTAGAAAAATGAAGATCATCAAAATTCGAAACCCCGCCAAAATAGAACTTACAATAGAGTAGCTACACCCACAACTCCCACAACTTCTCAAACTGGAAGATAAACGTCAGAAATGCTCCCAAAAAATTTGACACCAAACTTGGTAATTGAAAGCACAATCACGAACCTCTCAAAACCCCCAAACGATTAGAATAAAGAAGTGGACTAAATTGAATCAAACTATAAAAGAATGATTGAAAAGAGGAGAATCGTCGAGAAAAGGGCTCGCAAGCGACTAATTGCAAGAGACCTACAATGCTAAGAAATTAGGTGTGTAAATAGATAATATGAATTGCGTATTATATTCCTTGTACTTTAACTTGTTGCGCTTATGTGGTAGGTTGGTGTTCAAGCAAAATTTAGGTATTTGATAGGAAACAATTAAAGTAGATGATTTGTAGGTAATTGAGTTTTTGGAAATATATACGAAACATTGAGGTTAATACGAAATGTTTGAGGATATACGTCTCTAGGGAGCGTTATCGCTTCAACAGGGAGCGTATATACGTGCTCAATATGCACATACGAAAATTTCCAAAAAATTATGGAAAGTAAGCAGCGTATATAAACTGTATACGAGCGATATACGCAGGAAGCGCGTATATAGTCATTACAGCCTATATTGCAGGTGTTATTTGCTCGAAAATTGCCTCTTGCCTATAAATACACTCTTGCTTGCTCAGTCCGAGGCACGCTTTACACTTTCACACGATTTCATACACTGCATACTCTCTCTCTCTCTCTCTCTCGAAACACTTATAAACACATCATACATTCGTTTTATTCAAAGCATCGATTCTCTTGCGCAACAAGCGATAACAAAGGTTGAATTCTGAGATTACTCACCAATAACCTCTTCACTTTCTTTTTAATATTGACTAACCATTGTATGAGTTTTTAATAATTAAAGCAAATGTAGAAACTCACTTTAATTGTTTCGATGTAATATGTAGGTTTTCACAATTTTGCAGGTTTCATTGGTTTTGTTTCATTCATTATATTTCAATGTCAATACTAACAATTCTTTATTCATTGTTATGCATTAAGCGAAGATCATTGCGTGCGTATTATCAAGACTAACATTGTTTTCTTGTTTATCTTGTAGCGATTTCAAGGCAAAGATTCGTTTCTTCATTGCGTTTAAACTAACTTTTGTTTTCTTTGCAGATTTAGTGTAAGATGAGAGTTTGATCTACTTCGAAGTTATGCACTTCATCCATGCATATTATCATATTGTATAACTTTTATATATGTTTGCTAAACAAGACCGGAATTATGTGAATCCTTTAAATCAGATTAACTATGGACAACCTATTTAGGCACGTTTTAACATGATTAATACAAGTGGTCACATTTCTAGGTTAGGTAGTCTCTTGTGCATATAGTTAACACACTTCATGTAATTTTAGGGTTAGTCGCTTCTAAGGTGCTAAAAACGTAGTATGGATCATAATCATGTTGAATGGGATTGCAATGAGACCGAATAGAGGCGCTAATGCGGCGATTGGGTTACGATCTGATTCGTACATGTCCCGAACCCACACTGGTTACTTGATTGGACGTGGCCATTGATTTGCACCAACGTTTCGGGCGTCCGTGATAACGCTTCGAGGCGACGGTGGCGACTCCCCTCATTCGACAACACTACCAACGCACTCAGTGCGGGATCCGTGTCAAGCCCCGCAAAGCACCTCGTATGTAGTACCAAGCGCGCGCCCGCTATACTGAGGGCGCGGCCCAGCCACTACAGTAATTCATTCAATCGGACTAAACAATAAGAAAAGCTTATCATTGCTATGAATAAAATTGCTCGTTCATTAGAAATGCTTGATAATTGAGATATTCTGTGTTTGTAATTGAATACATGTGCTAGTTTATAGGCTAAAAAATTACTGATTGTACTCAATGTCATGGCTAATAATAGGATGTAGTCGGGTTTTCTTGCTTGATAATGCTTAAGTGCTCAACGTTACGCCAAAGAGGAACATAGTTAATAATTTTGTTACTTGCTTAATCATGCTACCACGTTCCTTTTGCATGCAACAAATCATGTAATTCTCAATTAGGCCAACCTTCATGATCCATGGGCCTAGCAGCACAAATAGCGCGAAATAGCCCCCAATCCCTATTTTTGAAGACGACAAGACTTCAAATGTAGGGATAATGAAACCATCAAATACGAACTACCGTAGTTGCTATGTTGAGCGATTTAGGTCACACGTATGCTCATTCTACGTATTTATGCGTCGTCCGACGTATTGCATGTTCATATGTCACTATCGTATTGAATGCGTCGTATTGGGTCTGACGACTTGAATTTGATGATTGAGTTTGACGATTGGTATATCATCTGTCGTATTGCATGTGTATATGTCATCTATGTCTTGGCCAAGCTAGTGTCAACAAAGAGAGCTTGAAACCCTACTTTAGTCGTCATTTGGCGTTTTGATGTTGACACGATTGTCTATGTTTCTGGGACTAAGCCTTTGTGTCGTATGTCTTCTGGGACTAAGCCATATGCGTCATTTTGCTTCCTAAGGACTAAGCCCATTATCATACTACTTTGTCAATTATTAGATATTGTCATTGTAAACTAGAGACTAAGTCCAAATCATTCAGTTATGTCACAATGTAAATTGATAATCATGATAAAGATAGAACGTTATAATGTCATAAAGTAAAACAACTAAATGAGACTTACTATCGGTCGAGAAGACGTGATTGTTAGCTGTGACGACTTAACTAAGAAGGTGTGTCAAAGCGATACTTGATAGTGATGTGAACAAGAAGATGACGAACGTGACGACTAAACGCAATGTGCCATGGAGACAATTAGTGGCGATCGGAAACATACGACGACATAATCTTAAAGATGACGATTGGGGTGACTAACGAATGCTATGGTGATGACGTCTTAGACGTGACACTTCATTGCTATAGGTGACGCACATAAAAAAAGGGAAATTCCATTTGTACTATTATGTTTGGTCGATTCCATTTGGTACCCTTATTTTTTTTTTATCCAAGAAGTACCATTACTTTACCCTCTAATTGCTACAGTAATACCTATACTAATTACTGTTAAGTTGTTGTTACTTTGCCCCTGATCCATTTAACATCATTTATGTCATTCTCCTTCCTCTTCCTTCCTCTCTCTCTCTCCTCTATGTTCTACTGCCAATTTTTAGTAACAGTACTTTTAATTAGGAATTACACAATGTTAGAAGCAAGATGAGGCAGTGATATGTTGGTTAACAGTAGAAAAAATTATTAGGTAGTTAATGACTATAACGAGTTTGAAGTGAGCAAAGCAAAATCAATCTAACTGCCAAAAAACCAATTTAACAAATTATCAATCATACATCCTCAATTCAATGGTTGATCCATTCAAAATGGAGACCACAAACGCCGCCACGCACCACACCCATCAGTAGTGGTGCGCGGTTTTCCGACGGGCGCAGCCCGAGATTATGAGAGTGCTCGAAACGACCACTACGCCTCCTTCGTTTCGACGCTTGTCGCAATGCTTTTCGCCACCTCTTTTGTCTCCTTTCTCTCTCTCTCCTATTTCAGCTTCAATTTCTTTGCAATTGATTGATATCTCGATTGAATTCGTGATTAAAGAATTGTTGTTTCGGTAGTGCTATAGTTGTTGTGGCTTACCTAGTCAGGTTATCTCTTTCTTTGATTGTTTTTCAGTGTTGTTTTGTTGAATTTAGATGATGTTTTGTTTGTTTTCTTAATCAATATTCTTAAAGTTGTCATGTTTATTTCTTTAGTGTTTTGATTGCTATTC
>SNQN01012087.1:0-13757 GCA_008642245.1 Bassia scoparia
CGTGGCTCAAGCCCACGCAAAGCACCTCGTTGTAGTACCAAGCCGCGCGCCCGCTATACGCGAGGGCGCGGCCCACGTCCTACAACTAGCAAATCAAACTAAAGCTTTGGAAAACAAATCAACTAAACACCTAGGAACACTAGTTCCTCCAATCATTCACAACCAATGCCAAACATAATTTTAACTCAATCCAAGTGAAGATGTTATTGCAATATGTTACTAATTAAAAATAATCGTTTGAATTTGTTGACCGATAGAATGCTAAATTAACCAGGAGATTGACTAGTGACTTTAACAGGCGACAATCAGCAAGAAGACTAATCAAAGGAGACTGGCCATAGCAATACTTGGTGCTTCTTAAATGATTCAATCCAAAAATAGAACATAAGTGTTAGAGGGGATTATTGTAGAAGTGGCCCACATGAAAATGGCCCAACAAAAGAAGGCAAGGCCTAGGAAGCATAAAGCGACAAAGGAGGTTTGGAGGGAAAGCACGGAGTTTCAAATATTAAGGAAAGAACACCATGAAACCTTCAAAGGGATACCCAATGTTAACCACCCATTATCTCTACCATTGAGGCCTATCAATAGATGAAGCAGAAGAAAAGGACGAACAAACACACAATCAAACAAGCATCTATCTTTCTTAGCATTTAGATTTCCTTAGCCGCACTTGACTTAGTAGCCAAGTATAGTTTAGCGTAGCATAGTTCATCATACAATGGATCAGTAGCATGTTCGTTGTTATCCCAATTGTGTAAACATGGAGGTAATCATCCTTCCTTGTGATACAATTGTAGTTTAACCATATCCATACTTTATAAATGGATGGCTTTCGTTTCTCTTTATTTCTGTGTGTTTTCAGCTTCAGTTTTATTCCACAACACGTTTATTTCCTTACACTCACATCCTCTTGACTTCTTCTACGACTTTAGGAGCCATTTTTACGTTAGCGAGTTTATTTATATAATCAGTAACCAGAGGGGCAGTCCCTTACCGGACCAAAAATAACATTGGGCGATTGACTTATTGGTGAAGTACAAAATCACCTCAACAAGGTTTTGGCCAACTACAGTGGGAGAGAAGTTTACACTATAGTAGTTACTTCTCAACCACGGCCCTACACGGTCTACTCGAAAAATGCGTAATCAAGAGGATGATAGTTCATCCGATCAAAATCTTAAGAATCCACTCGAAGATCTTAGTAATTTAGAAACCGTTCCACAACATCATTAATCTATCGAAGTTCTTGTTCCTCTTGAGCAAACCGAGTCTCAAACGCAAAGACTTGATCAATCATCTTCAAACAACAGTTTGCTCAATTCAATATACACACAATATGTGGTTATTCTACAGCCTTTTGGAAGACTTAAAGGAAAATTATAAGGAGCAGTTTAACAACCTCCACCGGTGTATGGTACACAAGACTGCCAAAGTGATGACTGTTTATGCAAGACTTTAACTCCCACTCACAACGGGCAGTTAGCAGTTAGGTGGAACGGATTAAATTAGATATCAATGAGACGTTGAATGTTACTAATGTGGCGTTGACTAAGTCGGTTGCGTGAGGTAGTTACTCGTTGGATCCTTTAGTGGAGAAACATAATCAACTAAATGAACGGTTGATGAATATGTTAACCGCTAGAGGTTTAGGAATAACTATCGACAACCTACGAGAAAAACCTCCCTTATGTTATCCTAGAACAAACAACTTGATGGGATCAAATGTCCCTCCGGCCTTTCAGACACCATCAAAGAGTATCCCTCTCTGAGATGCCAATAAAGGGAACAAGAGTCAAAGGAGAGAAGCAGGCCCAAAGTCAGGCTATGAGTCAGACTATAACCATGGTTATCCTGGACCTTCTTTTGTTCCTTTGTCTTCTAATTCAATCTCTTTGACTTTGTCAATGGGAACCATTCCACCCATGGGAACAACCCCCGGTTTAGGGGTAATCGGTTAGGGAAATCGAGGGTTATTTAACGGTAGTTGCGGTTTTCAAACTGCCACTAATGGGCATATACCTTCAACTTTTATATCCTGCTAATCATGAACCACCACAACCAACTTACATTCCATAATTTGGGAGTTAGGGTTATCAATATCAAGCTTATCCTAACCAAATGCATCCTCCTTAGATCAGTAATCCTTGGGGGGAAGGGGTTACATGCACAAGGTAAAGTCTATGGAGGGCCTCAAGCGATGAGAACCAGAACCCCTAATGGGGAAACACATCATCCTTACTATTACAAGGATAACGGGGAAACACATCATCCTGCCTATTACAAGGATAACCATTACCCAAATGGTCAAGATCAGAACTTTTATGCTCATATGGGGCAGGCTGCTCATGACCCTCTCCTTAGGCAAGTGGAGGAAATTATTCAAAGACCCATGGGGCATCACGTTGGTTTTCCAAGGAGAGGGACTTGTAATCCTTATCCTGAATGGAAAGACATGATGTATCCTTTTCCCAGAGGGTTAAAAGTTCTTGAGTTTTCACCCTTATTCTCTGGTGATGAGTCAACGTCTACTGAAGAACATTTGGTCAGGTTTAACTGCCAATGTAGGGAGATAGCAGATAATGATTATCTGAACTTTAGATTATTTTCTAGTTCCCGAACTGGGACTGAATTTTCTTGGTTCACCCACCTTCTTGCTAACTCTATACAAACATGACAGGATTTGCAAAGGCAATTCCTTCGCAATTTTACTAGACTGGAAGCTAAAGTTTCCATTAGAGATTTGCCAAGGTAACACAGGACAAAGGGGAACCTGTAAAAGATTATATTGCCAGATATAAGAGAGCGAAGATTAGATGTCATCTCAACCTACCTGAAACTGAATTAGTTTCAATAGTCCACAAAGGATTGTCCTTTCCTTTTAGAATGAAATTTGAGGGTCAACACTTCCCTAACTTCGTGGCTCTGGCTAGCGCTCTAGTGGCATATGAAAGATGTTTGGCTGAAGAATCCAAAAGCAAACATAAGTATTATACTAACTATGCTAATAGCATAGAAAAAAGCATGGATCAAGATGAAGACCAACTGGATGTGGCTATGGCTGAATTTATCCAGGGCCAACCATTTGAATACATTCGATGTCAAGAAATGAAATATTTGATTGGCTCATGAAGTTTAAGAAGATTAAACTAGTGGGAAGATACAAGGATAAAGAACCTAACGAAATAAAAGGAAAGATATATTGTAAATGGCATGATACCTTCTCACATAAAACTAGTGATTGTGTAATTTGCAGAATTAGAATTCAGGATGAAATTAATAAAGGAAACATTAATTTTCCTGAGAAAAGTGCGAATGCTTGTGAAATTGATTCTGAATTTTTAWCAGAATTAGAACAATTTGAGATGGATTGTAATATGGTTAGTGTTGGTGCTAATTCTATTTCTCGTATTACCATGTAGGAGATCGTTAATGTAGCTATTGCTGTAAAATTATACGAACGTGTTGTGGAGGAAGGATTCCTAGTTGTTCCAAAATGCTTGGAACAAGAATATGACAATCTCAATGTGTGCAAGTGGCATTTAAGTGTTGCACACCCAACTCACCAATGTAAGGGTTTTAAGGGCTTCATTAATAAAAGATGTGGATAGATGGGTTAATAATCTCAAAGCAGGAATATCAGGCGCTGGACCTTGCTAATTTTCAACCTAGAGGAAAGAAAGCTGAAATTGATGAGGTGCAGTCTGGCGATGCTGCCGTTAATGTTGATCATAATGGGAATGGTATCTATAAGGCTCAGACATATGTGGAAGCTATTCAAAAGTTTTCTTTGCAAACCAAGGTAGTGGAAGGCTTGAAGATGTTATGTTCCTCTATATGTGCTTCTTGTGCTAGCATATTACATTATGAGTTAGTAAGGACTGAATTCATCCCTAACAACCCAAGTTGGGTACCTAAGCGCCAAAAGCCTCGGCTTGAAAGAGTATCAAGGAGGGGATCAATCACTCTTCCTCGAGTGCCCACTATTGTCTCAATTATCTTGACCAAGTTGGGCAAACCCTAAGTAGTCTAACTAAATATCAAGATTGAAAGAGTCTTAAGTACAGACAAAGGTGTCCAAGAGGCAGAAGTTAAGCAAAGGGGTGACAACTTAAACAATGATAAGAGACTGGAAGATAATCTAGCTCTTGCTAAAGTAAAGAGAAGGGTCATGAAAAAGGCTAGGGTAATTAGAGAAGCAGTTGCTAGTCAGCTTCAAGCAAATGCAGTACATGTGGCTGAGGAAGCTTTGAAAAAAGGAATGCTTAAAGTTGTCTCTGTTGAGGATCCTTATTTAAAGAATGAAAGTGACTAGAGAGAGAATTTAGGAGTGGGAATTCACAAGGAGAAATCTCATTTGGGGTATGTCAAGACAGAGAGGTCAAAGGGGGATTTTCTTGAAACACAACGACATTTGGGTTTTATCTAGATAGAGAAGTTGTAGGAAGATATTCCTACAACCTAGCCTCATTTGGATGGGAGCCAAGGGGAAAAGTTAAAATGAAATACTCTAGAGACCCAGGCTTATTTGAACAGATTCTAGAGAGATGTACCTTGTGAGGGAACTTTCTTGTCGGAGTCTTATGAAGCCATGGAAGTACTTCAGAGAGAAGCAATTCAGGGATCATCCAAGGATTTATAGGTTGTCAATATTCAGAATCATCCCATAGTTAGAGATTTAATGGAGGATCCTACTGAAGAAGAATTGGCCAATCATGGGACAGAAAGTTTGCAGAAGATGCTTTGATGACTAAGCAATCATTTGATGTGGAGTTAGTAGACTATGGTATGGAAGGTTTGGATTTGGAGGTGTCCAAGTCATATCTTGACTTTCTTGCAAATTATTTGGACGGAGACCATGAGTTTGGCGTTTGTAATGAAGTCACTTTCATCCAGTGTTCAGAGTTTGCGGATCTAAGAAGAGGGATACTTCATGGACCGATGAAGTAGACCGAGCTAAAGTTGCAGGTAAGACCTCTACTATTTCAGCTGAGCTAAACAAATTGGATAAATGGTCTAGTCTAGCACCATCTATGGATACAATAACTATGGAGTAAAATAATTAGTTGTAGAACACTTAATAAAAGATTTATGTTTTCACAATTCACATAGTAATCCACTTTATGTTACTGTCAATATAGGTGGTACTAAATTAGGAAAAGTGTTAATTGATACTTGTGATACTATAAATCTTATGCCTTTGTTAGTTTTTAGAAAATTGGGTAAAGGTAGGAAAGATTTATCTAGCGTCAGAATTAGCATAACTGCATTCAATGGTAAGTCGAAGAGTACTGAAGGATTGGCATGCATGTATGTCCAAGTAGCTACTTTTAAGACTTGGTCAGCTTGCTTTATTGTAAAAGGGGAGGGTAATTGCAATGCAATTCTCAGAAGAGAATGGTTGCACTAAACCTATACTATTCCTTCTATACTACATCAGAAAATAATACTATGGAATGAGAATGCATATGAGGTAGTTTATGCTGATGTAGATGCTGATATTGTTGATACTAACCTATAATTTCCCAGGATACTTATGAAGACCTTGCCTTATGATGAAGGGATTGCTCTCAAGCTTGAAAGTCAACCGACACCAAGAGTGAAAGTTATTTCAAGTGTAATTAGATGCATTGAAGAGGCTGTTGAAGATGATGATTTACAAAACACACCCGAAGCTTCTTACGCAGTAAGAAGTCCAACTTCAAAAGGCCATTTTATACTAGTCAATGTCCAAGGGGCATCCCTTGGGGGAAAATTTGATGATGTGCTTAGTATTATTCAGGGACGAAGAGTTATCTTACCTAGTGTAATTAATCTTGGATACAAATAATATCCAAAATTATTATATGTTATATGAATATGATGGATTTTAACTTTTAAATTGGATCTGGTACAACCTTAGCTCTTCGTAATCTTTATGCTAGTCACTATGCATAGTATGGTCTTGAGGTGAACACAATCATGGATGATGATGCTGAAGTATCATTAAGTGGGGATCTTGAAGCTCACGGTTTGCCTTCTTCTGACTCCCTAGGGGGGTTCTATGATCAGGCAGAAGAGGTGAAGGTGTGGGCTAAGAGCAATGATATTAGGCAGGAAGTCCATGACCCTCTAGAGGTGGTAAATCTTGGTACATCAAAAAATCCTAGATATACTTACATAAGTAAGGAATTGCCTATGGAGGAGAAGTTGTCCATCATTAATGTCCTCCAAACTTATAAGTACTGATTTGCTTGGGAACAGCACGAAATGCTGGGGATTGATCCTTCAATCATCGAGCACTAGTTGCCAATCAAACCACGTTGTACTCTAGTAGTGCAAAGCCCAAGGAAGTTAACGCCAGACTTGATTCCTAAAATCAAGGAGGAAATTTGCATACTTTTGAAAGTTGAATTTATTCAACCAGTAAAATATACTGAATGGATCACTAATATTGTTTAGAAAAATGACAAAATTAGGATCTGTATTGATTATAGAGACATCGATAGTGCCTCACCAAAAGATCAGTATCCTATGCCGGTGGCTGACATTCTTATAGATTCTACATCCAGACATGAATTGGTATCTACTCTAGATGGGTTTGTAGGATATCACCAAATCAAGATTGCCGAGGGTGGTCGTTCTAAAATCGCATTTAGATACCCAAGGTCTATAGGGTTCTATGAATATGTGGCCATGCCTTTAGGCTTAAAGAACGCAGGTGCAACTTATCAGCATGCTATGAACCTCATCTTTGACGAGATGATAAAGGACTTCATAGAAATCTACATAGACGATGTTCTGGTGAAATCTGGGAGCGCATCAGAACATGAAGAGCATCTTATTCGTGCCATTGAGTGAATGAGAAGGTTCCGTCTTAATATGAATCCATTAAAGTGTGCCTTTGGGGTTAAAGTAGTAACTTCCTCAGGTTCCTAGTACACAAGAATGGTATCGAAATAGTTCAGAACAAAGCAAAAGCTGCCTTCAAAGCCCAACCCCCTCGAAGAAAAAGGGAGTTGCGCAAAAGTTTCTTAGAGAGATAAATTATGTTTGAAGATTTATTACCAACCTAGCGGGAAAGAAAAACCTTTCTCCTGTTTCTTGAAATTAAAGAAAGGGGTTGACTTCAAATGGGATGATGAACCATTAGTAGCCATTTGAACAGATTAAAACTAAACTGGTATCACCACTAGTTTTAATCCCACTAAAACAAAATGGGAAGCCACTAAGATTATATTTGTCAGCGTTTGATTGTTCCATCGCCAACATGATTACTCAAGAAAATGAGCAAGGATAGGAACAAGCAATCTTCTACCTAAGTAGGATTTTGCAGGATATGGAGACCAGGTATACTAACGCTGTGAAATGGTTTTTGAGTTTGCATGATGCTTTTATCAAACTTAATCATTAAAAAAATAGCCTTTTCCATTCAAGTCATATCACCTATCAATGTGTTGAAACATCTCTTGAATCACCCATTTGTCAAAAGAAGGTTGTGTAAGTGGAGTATGCACTTATCTCAGTTTGATTTGAAATATGTCCTTCAAAAGGCTATGAAAGTTCAAGATTTAGTAGATTTCTTGGCTGATCAACCCTTCAAGATCAACGCCCAATTTCAGGAGGAGGATCCTTGACGCCAAATCGATTCAGCTAGAGCTGGGATAGTGATGACCTCACCAAGAGGTGTGAAGACAAAGATAGCAGTAACTTTCTCAGACCGATGCACAAATAACAGAGTAGGATTTGAAGCTATTATTATAGGTCTCAACACTTTAAAATATATGGGTGTTACAAGGGTCCAAGCCTTTGAAGATTCTCAATGGGTCGTATCACAAATTAGTGGAGAATACAAAGGAACCTCCCCTCTGGGTTTGGCAATTAATATAACTCTGAGAGCTAATCTGCTCGTTTAAACAATGTGACATTTCGTATGTGCCAAGGGAAGAGAACAAAGAAGCTGATTACTTAGCCCAACAGGCTTCTTCAAAAGACCCTGATTGTTTTGATGAGAGAGTAATACACATTAGTTCATTCAAGTTAAAACCTTTTGGAAGATGTTGTGAAGGATAATGTGAATAAGGTTAGTGTTCTTGGGTTTGAGGCAGATTGGCGCCAGGATATCAAGGAGTACTTAAGAGATCCTTCTGGTAAGAAAGTACTTACGAATGTAAGGTTGGCAACAACAAAATATTACCTTTTGGGAAATAAGCTGTATAGGAAAGATGCACAAGGACTTCTGTTGAGATGTGTGAACAGTAAAAAGGTTTTGACTATCTGAGTAGCGGTTCATCATGGAATATGTGGACCACCAGTCCGGACTTAAGATGCGATGGCTTATTCACAGAATGGGGTTCTTTTGGCCTTCAATCAAAGGAGATTGTTTAAAATATGTTATAGCTTGTAAGTAATTCTAGAGATCCAAACCAATAAGAAGAGCCCCAACGATTGAGCTTTATCCAATAATCAAGCCGTGGCATTTTAGAGGCTGGGCCATTGATGCAATCGGTGCCATTAAACCAACTTCATCTAGACATCATGAGTATATCTTGATAGCTACTAATTACTTCACTAAGTGGATCGAGGTTCGGGCATCTCAGAAGGTCAATGCAAGACCAGTGAATTTGTTTCTTAAAGAWAGAATATTCACAAGGTTTGGGATTACAGAGACTATCACTGTTGATCAGGCGCCAATGTTTACGGAAGAAGTGTTTGATGAATATCTTAAAGAATTCAATATCCAAAAGGTACATTCCACGCCTTACTTTGCACAAGGTAATTTGCAAGCTGAAGCCACAAAAAATATCATAACTAAAGGGATATCGAAGATGGTAGACAATAACTCACGAGATTGGCATACTCTCCTACACTATGCTACGTGGGCATACAAGACTTCAAAAAGGGATGCAACGGAAATGACTTCATATCAATTGGTTCATGGGCATGAACCAGTATTGCTAGCAGAGTTAAGTGTAAAATCTTCCAGACTGGCTAGGCAGATGGATTTATCATTCGAAGATTATAGTGAGGCAATGCCAAATGAATTAATGGATGTGGAGGAAGAACGTAAGAGTGCTTTGCAAAGCATTAATGCCTAAAAGAATCAAGTAGCTATGTCTTATAATAAGAAAGTCAAGCGTAAGATTTTCTTAGAAGGAGATTTAGTATGAAAGATGAAGTTGCGCGAACATAACTATACAAACCACATCTTCGGCAAATGGTCATCTAAATGGGAGGGGCCTTTCAAAGTGGCTAAAGTTATGTTTGGAAACGCATATCTCTTACAAGAGTTAGATGGTGAAATGTTTCCAAGAGCGCTAAACGGTAAATTTCTAAGGCAGTATACACCAAGTATTTGGGAAAGACAACAAAATCTAAGAACGAGACATCCCGACCTAGAGGCGTTTGACAAATAATAAGTTGGTTTGATTAAATAAATCCTTGTAACTAAATTACCTAGGGCAGGTGATACATAGATTTCAGAGAAGTGACGTGATGATGATCTCTTTGAATTTAAAGAAATTCAAAGCTTTATCCTATGATTGACACGCGGGATTAAAAGAAAGTTTGAAAGCTTTCAACGGAAGATAAAAGGTCAATAGACACCTAAGGGGTAGAGTAATAATACAAAAGTTACTGGACCTCTACTTTGCCTATAAATGTAACATGTCATATTATCGCATTTTACATCCTCACTCATTCTCACTCTCTCTCTCTTAAAGAAATGCTCTTCATTCTCTTCTTTCCCTGGAGAAATCGGCCTAATACACTAACACTAATGTAGTTCAAGAAGTGGGTGCTCGACTAGGCCCGACACCAAGAGGGATTCAACTTCATTAACCATGAGATCGCCCACCATGCTATTGATGGTTTGGAGTGGAAATACATGGATAGGGAAAAGAAGGCACTTATCTCTTTTGAATTCAGGTGGTTTTAGTATTGGAGGCAGGGTACTGATCACCCCTACAAAAGGAAAGAACAATGTGCAGATGAGGTAGCATTCCAAAAGGTAGAAATTGATAAGGAAGAAAGAGATGTTAGAGAGGGACAATGACAGAAAGGGGAAGAAAGTAAAGGCTAATTGTAAGTGCTTTTGCAAAGATCCAAAAGTCGAACCGATGTTAACCTCACAAGCGCCAGTTCTTAGGCTTTTATCATCATCACTGTCATCATCAATTCCACTATCACCGTCTACGGAATATGTCCCTACAAGGTTTGGAAGGCAGGTTGCTCGCGAGGTTTGACAATAAAAGTCTTGGAAGTCGTGTCTGATCTTAATTGGAGGTTTGGAAGGCAGGTTGCTCGCGAGGTTTGACAATTCTTAGGCTTTTGTCATCATCACCGTCATCCTACGATCGTGATCAGAGTGACGATGAGAATGAAATCGATTTTGACAATTACGAGATGGTCAACGATTAAGTTACTCGATCTTTGTATTTATAAGAAGTAAATTAGTCCAAAACATAATTCTAGCAAGGTTTTAGTCGTCTAAACCCACTAAATGTTAAAATTATGTACTAATTGGTAGTAGATTGATTTCAAACTTTTGTATGAAAAACATTGCCTTGCAATGTTACAATTGTGATCCTGAAATTTTAAATATGATGGAAATATTTTGCTAAATAAAGTCTTTTTATTCGCAAAGTATAGTACAATATTATTTATGATCATTAAATGTCAGAAATCCTAATGCTGACATCATACACTAAACGACATTTTGGTAATGATGGTTTACATGGGATAGGTCAACAATTTATTACTTTGGTTTCCAAGTAATTTTCCAACAAAGGTAAATCCGACAAAGGTAAATTTAATTCTTGAAAGTCGTGTCCGATTAATTGTGTACTATCCTACCCAAAAACCATTTCAAATTAATTATATTGCAAACATAGAAGTGACCACAAAAATATAATTGTTATAAAAATTATAAGGCCATCTCTATAACAAAAGCTCTATGATGAAAAATCACAAGTCCTCTAGCGATGTTTTAAGATGTTAATTCGTAAGGGCTCAGGTGATATCATCCTTGAAAATTAAGTGGGCAATTTGTTACTAATTATAAATACCCGTTTAACATTGTTGAATGATAAAATGATAAATTAACCAAGAGATTGACTAGTGACTTTAATTGGAGACAATCAGCAAGATGACCAATTAAAGGAGGCTGGCGATAGGGATACTTGACACTTCTTAAATGATTCAGTCCAGAGATAGAACATAAGCGCTAGAGGGGATTATGGTAGTAGTGGCCCACTTGGAAATGACCCAACAGAAGAAGGCAAGGCCCCAGAAGCATCAAGCGACAAAGGAGGATTGGTGGGGAGCACGGAGATTCAAATATTAAGGAAAGAGCCCCAAGAAACCGACATAGGGATAACCATTATTAACCACCCATGATCTCTACCATTGAGGCCTATAAATAGATGAAGCCGGAGCAGAAGAAAAGGACGAACAAACACACAAGCAAACAAGCATATATCTTTCTTAGTATTTAGCTTTCCTTAGCCGCACTCGGCTTAGTAGCCAAATATAGTTTAGCATAGAATAGTTCATCCTATAATGGATCATTAGGATGTTCGTTGTTATCCTAATTATGTAAACATGGAGGTAATCATCCTTCCGTGTGATACAACWGTAGTCTGACTCTATCCCTACTTTATAAATGGATGGCTTTCGTTTCTCTTCATTTATGTTGTTTTAAGCTTCAATTTTGTTCCACAACAAGTTCCTTTCCTTACATTCACATCCTCTTGACTTCTTCTACGACCTTAGGAGCCATTTTTATGTTAGCAAGGATATCTATATAATCAGTAACCAGAGGGGCAGCCCCCTATCGAACCATAAACAAAATTTTGAGCGGTTGATTTGTTGGTGAAATGCAAAATCACCTCAACACAATCCTAAGCTAGAAATTTAATTGAAATCATCTCCCAAGTCATTTAATCATCCATAATATAATTTGAGTTGGACTCCCTTCCTAACCCTTAATAACTCATGTCAAAACATATGAGGTTAGATGTTCAAACCAAGTACCCAATCCCTTCGTGAAATTGAAATGAACAATACTTCCCAAACTAATCAAACCAACTGCCCAATCTCTTGGTGAAGTTGAATTAGAGAACTTAGGAAACCACAACAATGGAGACAAAAATCAAGGATTGAGCATGTAAATATCACTTTGGTATTGATTTCATTAGATTAGGTTCCCTAGCTATCTAGGCAAGTAAACTAGTCACTAATCATTGTAAAGAACATGAAAGCAACAACAAATGAACAAGTAAACATGAAATTTGCCATGGATATGAATTGAGAAATCACAAAACTAGGGTTGACTAAAATTGCAATGAAACTACCCAAAAACAATCAAAAAAGTACTTAAGACATAAAAGAAACCAATCTACAACTAATTGAAACAAAAAGCAACAAAGACAAAGAAGGCGCAAAAAAATCAAACTACAAATAAAGTGCAAAAAAGCTATTAAAAACATAATTAAAAGTGAAATCAAAGCTTGGAATCATAATCTAAGCGTCAAGTCGATCGATTTGCATATAAAATTCATCAAATTCCGTTAAGAAACAAAGAAGTTATAAGCAAAACAAAATCTTGAAGCTCGGCTTTATTGTAGCAAAGGTCTCATCATAATCTATTTGTTCCTGTTGTTTAAATCCTTGAACTACTCACCTTGCTTTGTTTTTTTACTATAATTCCTTAATCATCCAATTTGTTTCTAAATACCCATTAGGTTCCAATAATTGACATGTTTTCAGTCCTAGGTTCTAGATACCAAACCTGATTTCTCTCAAACTGATTAAGTTAATCTTACATGGCTAGAATCGAGTTTCGATCAGTTACTTTAAAGTCAGTTGGTTTAATATTTGATGAGAAGGAAAATAAAGCACAAAAAAAGTTGCAAAGCAGATTTCCTAGTCTGCACCCCTTTGGTAATGTCACTAATGAAAGATTAGTGGGGTGAGAGGATTTGTACTTAAAAGTTTTATTTGTATCAAGATTTACATTTGTGCCTTCTAATGTTGAACCTGGTCCTATACTGGTTCCCCCTATCTGATTGTTGCTTTGAACAAGTGAACCAATTTCCATAGTGTTCTCATTTACAACATCTTCATGTGGATGAGCATWTGAGTCACTATTTTCTTTTCCTACCTCTTGAACTTCTTGTTCTTGTGTTGGAATAGACTCTTCCTCTTTAGGAGAAATGTGTGGTAAGTTTAGTTCATCACCATCTCCTTCTTAGCTCCCGTAAAGTTCAGCATACCAATCTCGAATTCTTCATCATCTTCTACATGCAGATGCTTGTTGAACATTTTAATCTCATAAAATAAGACATGGATAATCTCTTAAACAAACAAGGTTCTTTTGTTTAAAACTTTTTATGCCTTTTGTTGAGTTCCCTAGTGTTTTGAGTGATGACAAACAGTTGCAAGAACAAGTACATTGGTCGGATGAATACAGCTGGTCTGAACAGCTGAGAAAACTGTTCTTGGTCACTTGAAAGAAAGTGACATGTATGCTAACAAGTTATATGTTCAAATTGTTCTATGTGTTTAGCATACAGGTTTTTCCAACTCTCTGAGCAAGAAGGTCCTTCGAGTTAATCTCATAAACATTCCAAGTTGAAAAGAAGATCAAGGGCAAGCTTTGAAGATGTTGAAAAATATGAAGAATAGTTCTAGGTTTAGACTAAGTCTTTATATTGTATAAATGCATGAGTATGGTTGATTGCTTGTATTATTGATGGACAAATTATGTGACTTTTCTT